>LR139875.1:0-22663 GCA_900659605.1 Tisbe holothuriae
CTGTCTCCGAATATGGCATTGGAGGAAATCTCCGTAGCAAAAGATGAAGAAACTCCCGCGGAGAAAATTATTATTATAACCAATATGAATAAGTGAACATCAGTCTTGTGATAAACATATTCAGCTGTCCAAATAATAAGAAGGTAGAAGTGCCAAATCTGTTTGTTCTAATTCTATAAAAAGCTTTAAACAAACATGCAGAAGAGTCCTTTTACCTCTTCTTCACTTTTATAGTATCAGTACAGAGCATAAATATATGCTAAAAGTCTTCATTTACTCTTGAGAACAGGTACAATTGCAATATTGACTAGAGAACTCTTATCATTTGGACAGCCGTATTGAAGGTTGAACTCTATGAATGAAAGTCTCCAACACTTGACGTGCGTCTTAAATTTCCTGATGGACTCTGAAAGTCTGTCAAAATCTAATGTATTTTCCTCTGCAGCAGTCGAATTAAATCCTTATATAGAGGGATTTATCTGACATCCATTTTGCCCAAATCGAGAGTAGATGGAATCCGGAGCAAGGACATTTCAAATGCTTTTGTGCCAAAATACGTTGTTGACGGGGGCCCTCTGAACCACATTTTAGCTCATAATAATATCCCAACCAAACAGTTGCTTGTAAGTTGCTTGTACATTATTATCGTCATTACCAACAACCGATGTCTTTCTTCAGAGACAACAAAAGTTGAGCACAAGCCACGGAGATAACAATTGTAAGCGCCAGCAGCTTACCAGCAACTTACAAGCAACTGTTTGGTTGGGAGTATGTAAACCAGTATAACCAACACAGGAAGTCTAATAATGTGACTTCCTCAGCCCCAATTGTTATCTGCGTGGCTCGTGCTCGACTTTTGTTGTCTCCGAAGAAAGACATCGGTTGATGGTAATGACGATAATAGTGTATCCGCCCTATTATTCTGCTACAATGACCACCTGCCAGTCATAACATAGGCTGCTATATAGGGCATATTTTAGTACGTGTAAGGGAGGACTATCAAGTCAAATACATGTTGAAGCTCTTTTTGATCAGATTGTCATCGACCAAAAACGGGGACAAAATGCGCAACCGTTTTATCTGTTGAAAATTGTCCTTATATGAGTTTTGATGGCATAACTGAAGACTTTGCAGCTGTAGAATGCAACAAATAATCGAAATTGTTGTAAACAATTAAGAACGTTCATTATATGCTATGCGACAGTATTTTCTCAAGACAGCTGCTAGTCGCATTTTTACTTCTTTCCCCACGTTTAGTGCTTCAGGGTGATTCTCTGTCTTTGAGTTCTCCCTTTGAAAATTGCAGCAATGCTAATGACGAAAGAAAGAGAGACAGAGAGAAAAGGCCTAAAGCGAGTGAAATGACCACCCAGTGGGTTTATTTGCAAAGACGGACATTCAGCTTTTAGAGTTCATGATGGGCTCAGGAGCTATTTTTTGACTGGTGATCCCTTCTTGTATATTTTTGGGCACTGCCTTTCGGTTCATTCACCCGTGCGACAAATTCGCAATTTTTCATCATCATGCCGCAGGGAGGATTTGAACCCACAACCTTCTGTTTCGGAGGCGAGCAACTTGAGAATATGGTTACCACAGCCCCCTTCAGAAGGTATTATATCAATATTTATCGCAGAATGCGTTGTTATAAGCGCAAATAAAGCATTGTTTATATCACAAATTGACTGTTACAAATCCGCACAAGACATAAATTAGCATACTCCTCCGTTTAAGTTATTCCGCTCGCAACGACATTTGAACCGCCATTATTTATTCTTCCGTTTCCGCCCGCAGGATAAATCTTCTTCAAAATGCGACAGGATGGAAATGAATGCAATATTTTATGCATGATTTTGAATAGCAATAATTACAGTGGATCAAAACAAATTACATGGAGCAGAGAGGAACGGTTAAATTATGAGGGGCAACATTTGCATGCAACAAGGACACATTAAACGTTCAAGAAGGCAACACAAAATATTGGTTACAGCGCATCCGGCTCAAGAAAAAGGGTTAAAATATGGTTTGAAAGACATTACAAGACGATTATATCATCAACAAAAACGTTTATTTTCAAAATCGTTTTTGAGCAGGAAACGGCGTCGTTGAAAGCCGTTTTATGATTTATGCCGAACTAATGGCTGGCCATTTATAATATTAACATCCATTGAGTTATTACACTCCAAGTTGCCGTTTGTAACTCTGTGGGTTGGGCGCGTGCTGCGATCCGTTTTTCCAGCAGCAGCTCACAATTTATGAAATGGGTTCGAAAATAATAAATCGAATTAGTCCCCGCTGTGACTTATGTATGAACTCTTAGATGCTCTAATTCGTTCAAGTAAAGCGTATAAATAATGGTGCAATTATTCAAAGAGATAAGAATAAAACTTTCATATTGTTCCCAGTCATTATATTAAATACAATGCCTTGTCCTGAAACCCCATTAAAAGTGTAATAATAATAATGAAGTCAGCTTTCATTGTGTCTGTGTGTCATATACACTTTTTAACCTGCTCTCGGCGACAATTTAATGACAATGTATTAGACTTTCTGCAAGAGTACAGTAAGTGCGTCATTGTCACATTTTATTAAACATAGTCCGTCTCAAATATAGAGTATTTATTTGCTATTAATGTAAGGAAATTGTTCCTAATGTGTATTAAGTCTAAAATTCTCTCCAGTCGGGTCTTATGACGCATTTTACAGCCATGGAATAAACTTGTTCAGCTTCCACACTTTTTCCTACTTTCTTTCCCATGACTTGATTCTTCGCCCGCGGGGTCAGACCAAATGTTGCTCTTACACACACATGTATATAATATACCAAGAAGTAAATAATTGGAGCTTTATTTTCCCTTTTCATACATTTGAAAAGACACGACAAAGAGACAAAAAACTTTCACCTACTACCGAATATTGCACGCCGAACTATAACCAACTTTTACTAATCTTCATTATTATATTCAGCCGCTTTTTGTCGCTTGCAATGCACTTTAAGACGGTTTTGTTGGGTTCTTATTACGACACAAAAAGAGCTCTTTTTTCAACCGAAAATGACATGTGCACATCGAGCGTCTTTTTAATGGGATATGAAAAACCAACAATAGCGCATTTTGCAAACGGGCTGAAATTGTGATTAGCACTCGTCTTGATGACTTTAATGGGGATTTGCAAAACTGTGGTCATACATCATATTCGGCTCGTGTGCAGTTTTAAGGCTTCTAACACACGGATAGATTGATTAATGATAGTCGTAAGTGTAGGCTATCGATTTGCGAATAAGGGCATTGTTATCAATTTCGTCCATAAATAGGCGCTGTAATCATAAATGGACTTGTAGCCAATTCCTGCGAGCGTTCTTGGCGCCTAGAAATAATAGGCTTATTATTATTTCCTCATCTCGAAAGTAGATTGAAAAAGACAAAAGTACCCGTGTATTGCAAAGAGATATAAAATAATTTTAATCAGCTGTATCTGAAAATAGTGAAGAAGGCATTGAAGCATCTCGAAATAGCTGAGGCCCGTGCAAAACTGGATGAAAAGTAGGTTACTGCTCGTTACCCAACCACACAATGATGCTACCATATAACAGTAAAAGTATCTGGCCGGGTAATTTCAATCAAGACGAAAACTCTTCTTCTTCTTCTCTCCCGTTAACGAGCTCATTAGAAGACACTTTCCTTCGTCTTCTTCTTCTCGAACACGAGCCAAAGTCTGAAACAGGATTCGAGGGATTAAATTCCAACATGATGGGGCGAAAAAAGAGAATTAAGGTCAGAATGTGAAAATAACGTCGACGGGCGTTGAAATCTCCTCCCGCGTATTAATCGTCTTCCGAGGAGACTTTGGAGGAGTGAAATGAAGCCTCCGAGCGGAATTACACATACTGACCAAACTGAAGATAAGAGACTCCATACTTTATTGTATCTAGTTGTTTGGCCAGGTTCAAAAAAGTATGTAGGTTGCTAAAGTGTCTGCAGCTCCTCTCAGTCTCGGCTATTATTTTGCAGAAACTAACCTAACGAACCCGCTATTTCCAGAGGTTAAATGCACATGCACATGGAGGAAAGAACGACGTGAGCTCTTTTAGACAACATTTGTTGTTGTTAAGACGAGAAAGGTTATACTTTATTGAGGCGGTCTTAAATTTTTGCTATGCATCTCTATTGATATATTTTTCCGTTCCATTGCAATAGCACGCCGCAATGGCAAGTCCATGAGGGACTGTGGCAGTTTTTATGCCACTTTAAAAATCCATCCGCCAAGCCTGGGAATCAAACGCCGGCCCCTTGCAGACAAGTTTTGCATGCTAACCATTCCGCCACAAGCTTGCACTCTAGCAGTAAGTTATTCTTAGACAACATTTGCTGTAAAATGTAAAGACGTTATTTTTTGTTCTTCTTCGTCGTCCGTCTTCTTTTTCTATCCCGCCCCCTTTGACAAATTTACTGCCTGATACATTTTAACTCAGACTCATCAAGCGATTGTTTCTGTTCACGGTCCAATGACGGCGTCAGGGTTGCCATATTTTTAACTTTATTTAACGGATAATATCACTTACTTACTATAGTTAACATTTTCATAATGGCATCCCTGATTGATCCAACTCCACCCCAAAATAAGACGATCTTTGCAGCCGCTGAGTAATTACAAGAAGCAGTAAAATGAGCGCTGAAGGGTGAAGGAGAGAAAATAACGTTTGCAATCGTTGTTTTTGTTGTAATTAAACCATGACTTCATCACTTTGAAGGAGAATATTTGGAGCATCGTAATCATCCAACGGTTCATTAGGATTATTTGACCACATCATCATCAGGGAGGAAATGTGTTTAAGCAAAGCACCGTTGGATTGGAAAACTTACTTCACATACTGCAGCTGCTGCTACTGTTAGGTCCATAACTCTAATAAGAGCAGTATTGAGCGCAAGCTCATGGCGGAATGGTTAGCGCGAGAAATTGCTACTCGAGGAGGCCGGGGTTTGGTTCCTGGCCTAGGCGGATGACTTTTTCAAGTGCTCCAAACAGCTGCCACAGTCCCTCATGGACTTGCCCTTTTGTTGTGCTATTGCAATGAACCTGGAACTGTAGTGCCCTAAAATATATAAAGACAGATGCATAGCAAATATTAAAAACGAACAGTATTGAGCAGTGTTTAATCAATGCAGAAAAAGGCAAGCTTTTTGTATCTTTGCCAAAGTCACCTTCCATAATAATGCTTATGGTATAAGCTGCTAAAACAGAAGCTAGCTGAGTTATACGAGTGTATCATGAACGATTCTTGCATGAGCAAGGCCACCCATTCTATTAGAGCAGCTTCTGCTGACTGAGCTCCTTTTGGGGGCCACCCAGCAAGGTGTTTCACCTTCAGTTCTAACTTACTCTTTATGTGGCTTGAAGCCTGAATAATGAGCCATTATTTTTGTTGATGCCGCCACGCTTTAAAATCGCTTTTCAGGAGCTTGAACTCTTTTTAACTTTTAACGGGCTTCTTCTAGAGTGAGCTTCGGCAACTGGTTATTCATGTTTCGCAGGTGCTCTCTGAACAGCCAAATTTGATATTATTGAGGTCTCAATTTGACTACCAGTCTTTTGTCAAATTGGCAGCCTGAGCGACACAAAACTTGTCAATTAAATATGTCGATCAAAACCTCAAATAACAGCTGGTCAAAAATAGGTTTTCTGTCCCAAGGCCAATGTGTAAAAACGCACCAAATTATGACAGGCAAACGTGGTGAAACTTCCTTTGAAGTGCAGTTAATGTGTTAATGACAATGGGCGGGAAGCCGCCTCGTGCCTTATGGGCATACACTCAATAGACCAAAGATGACATTAATATTTTCATATATTTATCGCCATAAAGTAAAATATTCTCGAAAAAAGGAACCACCACACACATGACTGGAAAGAAAACGAAGAAGGGGAAAAATCATTATTCTCATCTCTTTTCACGGAAAATGACTCGTCTAAAATAGAAGAGTGTAAAAATCACACCATACCTTTATAGCATACATGTGCTATTTAAATGCTCAAAATGAGCTTTTTCATCATGTATGGAATCACATTTGGGTGAGCAAGCTGAAATGCAAGTTCTTTTAGCCTAGAAGAGTTTTTGTTGCTTCAAGTTTTCGAGACAGATGCAAAATTTGAAAGTTTCTTCAAGTGACAGTTACGTGAATTGAAAGCTTCCTTTTATTGTTATTGACGTTATCCCAGCGCTTCCTGTCTTACGAAGAAAAGTCATAAATGGCATTGTGTTAATTCCCTAATTCCTTTTCTAACAGATCTCATCTTTCGCAACCTTTCTTCTCCATTTCCATCTTAATCTCCGCTCCTTTTCTTCACTATATTATATTTCGAACACAATACTTTCAAGGGCGAACAAGTTTCTTTTCAGGCATCTCTTTCTTTAACATTCGACCCCAAAAGAAGGTCTCAAAATGTACATATGAGATATGGGCTCTGTTTCAACCGAAGGAAATGGGAATATATATTTGCAGTTACATTTTGAAGGGGTTATTTTAACACATTCTTTGGATATGTAGGCCAAACCTTTATTATGCGGTATGCGAATGCAACAACAATGGGATGTTCTATGCCTATGAAAAAAGTTATATCATCCGTTTTAATGAATATGTTGCCTTTTGGCACAAATACCGATGCCTTGTTATTCAAGACTACCATTATGTATTTATTTATATTCTCCATTCAATGCAGCGTGAAATGTGAAATAAAATTTATTCAAGAGATTGCAATCTGGGATCACGCCAAAAGGAGAAGGAGGAGAAGTAGCTCGCCTATATGCAAATATTGAATAGGAATGTTGCCAATCGGGTATGTTTTAACGGCAACAGTTTTGACACCAAGAGAGACTGATACAGGAGAGACAGAAGAGAGAGGGGGGAAGAGAGACAGTAGAGTTAGTGTTAGTAATTTCTGGCAAGGTAAGGCTAACATATACTAATGCTCTGTAATAAAAGCTGGGGGAACTGGCTCGTATTCACCCAGCTTCTTGGCGCAGATTAGCCTAAGTAGAATAAGGAAATATTCGCTGCATGCTAGGTTTAAAATGTTTGGTTAATGTCTCACAAGACTTAAAACTTATCCGCAGACTACCGTAGGTTTCCACTCAGCTTTTATTAAAGAACTTTAGAGGGTATACTATACATATCAAGATATTATATACCGTCTCTACAACACAACAAAGCAACGTATATGCAATATGTCAAAAGTATCATTCAAAGGAGTTGTTGTTGTTGTCATCTTCCTCCCAGAAAGTGGAGCAACAACAGCAAGAAGGAGACCGGAAAGTGTGGAATGAAGAAGCTCTATTTTTGCCACACAAAGGAGGCCAAGATGAGTTGGTGAAATGAGGAAAGGGGGAAGAAGAGCGTCTTGGAACGTCTTGGTTCAATACACATGTTAAAAGTGGCTACAGTACACAACTTTATATAATGAAATATGTATGGAACACAGGTCTTGGGTGTGTGGTAGCCGGGATCACAATTTGGTCATCCCTGTGGCTCAAGAGGTTGCAGGTTCGATTCCCCCCAGCAGCATGAAGATGAAACGATTGTTATTACGGTGTGCTATTGCAATGAACCTGAAAAGGTAGTGCCCTAAAATATATAAAGAGGGATGCATAGAAACGTGTTTAATTTGATTAATGAATTATAACCCAATGCCTCTTTTCAAAGGTACTGTTACTCCTCCTGTAGCTTACGGCATCGTCAAAAGATTTTAATTCCATTTTGTTGTAGCAGTAGACTGCAAACAGAGCTAAAACCTTCATATTGTGTGTGGGTGTTTCAACTGAGTTTAATAAAACAGAGAATAATGCAATCATCCTGGTAAAGTTCCTTCACGAATCCATTGATTGCCAAACCGCAATGTGTAATAGTATGCCATTGAAAGAGTAGAAGAAGCTCATTGTTTCACTGTTGTTGCTGCTCGGAAGAGAGGAGAAAACCACCTCCGAATCGTGAGCTGCATCACGACAACAAGACTCTTCGGAGGCTTTTCTCGGAGGTTTGTGGAACCCAATGAAAAGTATGCTAAACCTACTATTATTGTATGAAACATTGCTCCAACTCGTTGGGATGTGAGCATTCAACTCGCTCGTTGTTTTATGACTTGAGGCAGTTTGGGAAATGTAATCGTTCCTTTTTTGAGTCTAGACTTTTGTGTATATAATATTATTTTAGGGCAACGGAACAGATTGATTAGATATCAACCTTTTTACATGACGCTAAAGGTTTTTTCATTCTTTTCATACATAAAGTGTGTGTATAAAATAACACTGAAATATCATCTTATCATGATAGAACTACATAACAACATCAACACACTTTACCAAAATGTACCACTTAAGTCAGCTGCAATAAGTGTATATTTAGGTACTGTTATTCACTTATACGCAGAGTAGCTAATTAATGTACAATAGTTGTATTTTAAGTGTTAACTACTAACAACAGTGTTAAAGGGCCTTTAAAACTGTATGCCTATATTTTAGAATGGCTTTTGATGTTGTACTGTAGGAGAAGAGCGTCGATCTTTTTCAAGCCCATTTTTGAAGTGTTGCTTAAAAACGAAAGAATGACGTTGTGTAAAAAACTGGAATATCTCAAACTCCGATCTGATGTTTGACGAACTCGCGTGGAGCCCTCAATATGTATTTAAATTAAGTCTGAAAAATGTTAAATGGCGTCGGTTTTTGTTGCCGTCGTCATATTTCTTTGCATAACAATGGGTCTGTTTTTGCGGAGGATGGTGTGAAAAGAGATCCCAGTTGTATAACATTCGTTTTTGCCCTTTTGTCATAAATATGAGGCCAAAAATGTGTTCGTTTTGAGAGACACGTGTAAAACGCCTACAACGGCAACTACTGCTGTGTAAGAGATGACTTAAGAGTTCCTTGTAATTAAGGCGGTGTAAGAGATGCCTTAAAAGGCGTTTGACGCAACTCGTTATTTGCTCAATGAATGAAAAAGGGATTAACGCAATTCTTCACACTGGGGATTACATATAAAACCACAATGGATTAGTGTCGTCAGGTTTTTAATTTCAGAATGCAGAGCTGGAGCTGTCGTGGCTATAAAGATAAAGCTCTGAGTGTCTTTTTCCAAAAACACTCAAAACATTGCCGCTAACATGGGAAGAGGGAAAGAGCCGATAACGAATACACAGTGGGCTCTAAGAGGAAATAATTCTAAAACACAGTGGCATGTTTTCGGTAGGGTTCAAACTTTGCATCATTTACCACTATATTGTGCAAAAAATAAGCTTTCCCATGAGTATAAAAAATCATCCCACTGTGATTGTATATTTTGAAGAGGAATTAGGAGAGTTTTTTCATGTTTTCTCCTCTGATCGATAAGGGAAAAAGAAAACGAGATCGAAGAAGTCGCTTCTTGTGTTCCCGGAAGAAAAGTCCTTTTCAATGGATATATTCTCTTATCTTGGCCCCTTTCAACATGGGGTGAGATAAGAGTTGCATAGGTGTACAAAACATGTATAAAATGGTCTTATAAGGTGAATGATTGTAGTAGTAGATGGCCGTGTATGGCTTCGGTTAATGCCGTATGACTTTTTAAAGTGTTCCGAAGCAGAAAGATTCAAGATCTGACCAACATTTCCACAGTTGTATTGTGTATAGTTTAGATTTCCGCAGGAGAAACTACCGACTTTTTGGTGTGATTTGAACTCCATTTGCAAATTGGAAAAGTAAACTTGTTAATTTATGAACTGTTGATTTGAAAAGTCAATATTCTCCACCTAGTTTTTACACCCCATAAGGTGCAAAAAGTTCCCCTTTTCCTCTAGATAGCAAATGCATATAATGCCATTTTAGTACGTCCTTCAAGCACTTTATGATCAGAAGGGCAAATACTAAAACCCAGGTGTCTTTTCCCTCATTTTGCACTTTAGATCATTTGACTTTTCCTTACCCTAAAACTGGTAATAAAAATCAGAAAACGGGAGCAATTTTAAGAAAGTAAAAAAGCAATCTTTGTGCAAAGGGAGGAAAGAAGGAGGAGAAATAACCGTTTTCGCCTCCTTCCGTTACAGGCTAAATGTCATGCGAGCAAGATCCATTACCTTAAAAAGTCCTTTATAAGGAACTTATGGAGTTATAAAATGACTAAATAAAGCCCTCTATCCAGACAGCTTTAATGCATTCAGCCTGGAGCAAGTTGTTTCTTTTCCGAGCTGCAAATAGATGTAACAGACTTGCTAAAACGCATTATTGTGCCATTCTCTCACAGAGTTAATTGCTTTCGGGGAAGAAGTGAAATCTGGATTCCTTCTAATGGAAGAAAGAGATTGAAAAAGTCGATACAGCACGACGGAGACGCCTTCGAATGTTAATTGCATGTCTTCGTAGTGCGAAAATTGGTTCGATATGCTCTCACTGTATTATTCACTTCTCAAGATGGCTTAATTGCAGGTAAACAATTCGCCAAATTCATTGTGAAAGAAACGAACTTTTGTCAAAGTGACTTTTTATTATCGTATTCGATGTAAAAGCTTTTGAAAAGGTGACAAATAAAGTCAATTTTCCGTTAACAGAAAACGAACTTTTGTTTCAAAAGAAGATTGGATTATTTTTTCCCCGAACGGCTTTCATCGAGTGTCATAATTGTTCGTTTTAAATTGTTCCACGAATCGACCCCATTTCAAACCCCTCTTTGTTTGCTTTTAGACAATTATTTTGCATCAAAACGTGCAGCTATTGAGGTCAAATAGAGTTAGACAATGGATCATTTTAGTAGTTGGGAAATCAACATAATATACCATTTCAAGGTTCTTTCGCTGTGTCATTAACTTTATCATGTATGAGGAGAGACCGCTAATTAATATTTACAGGAAAATAAGCGTTATTTATTCTTTTTTCCCGAAACCGCTAGAAATGCATTTAAGAGAGGACGCCTTGGCGGAAATATTTTTTTACCCTGACTTGGGTAATGATATGGAAACCCTGCCAAACTTATTAGTTTATATTTTCATGTACACTTATTTAAAATTACAACAAATCGCATACTATAAGCACATAATTCACTTTGAGCAACTTCCTGCACAAATTTTTATTTAAACTAAAATAGCTACAGTAAACTATGATCATTGATCCTGGTTTAAACTCATGTATAAATACAACTAAACAGCATATTGTCTTTCTCGATTTGCAACTTTTATCCCTTTTTGACAAGCTTCTTTCCAGCTAAAGTACCGAATGTGCGAACGTATTATCGATATGTGAAGAATCCTCTTTCCATTTTCGACCTTGGGATGCAAGAAAACATCTTCAGAGGACTGCGCGTGTGTGCATTCAGAGATAATCTCGATGTAGAAGCTTTAGAGGTTGGGTAACAACGGCTGAATTGTGCCTTTATATTTGCTATGCCTCTTTATATATTTTAGGGCACTAACTTTTCAGGTTCATTGCAATAGCACACCACAAGGGCAAGTCCATGAGGGACTGTGGCAGCCTTTTGGGACATTTGGAAAAGTCCATCTGCCAAGGCCGGGAATCAAACCCCGGCCCCCTTGCATAGAAGTTTTGCGTGCTAACCATTCCGCCACGAGCTTGCGCTCGGATTTGTGTTTATTCTCATCTCCCGGAAGCCCCGTCTTATTTTCGTGTTGGAATATCAACACCGCCTTAGTGCTTAAGGCAAGATTGATTTGGGATGCGGACTAATCTTGAAGTTCTTTTTGGCAACGTCTTTCGTATGTGATTGTATCGGTTGAAGTATTATTCCGATTAAATGTGCAAAATTGGGCAGGACAAGTTCCTAAAATGGCAACTCGTCTGTCCAAATGATAAGAAACCTCTAGCCAAAATTGTACCTCTTTGGAAAAGCCAATGAAGGCTTTAAACGAATGTGTTATGCTCTGTACAGATACTATAAATGAACATAAGAGGTTAGGGACTCTTTTGCATGCTTATCTCAAGCTTTTTATAGAATTAGAGAAAAACAAGCACTGACACCATTGGCTCCTTATCATTTGGACAGCCGAACTCGTCTGGAATATAGAAATGATTGGCAATATTTGCAACTGCTTTTGATGGTAATCTGCGGCACAAAAGGGTTAAAAGCGCAATCATATGAGGGTCATCAAATTTTAAAAGGGACTCTTTTCGATTAAAGGTTAAACATTGATCTGGTGCTTACACACTGGAACGGTCAGGGAAGCCATTTTACTGCTTCATTTTGGCTGTTCAAATGATAAGAAGAAATAGGTGCCAAATCTATTTATTTTACTTCTATAAAGAGCTTGAAAGAAGCATTCAAGAGAGTCCTTTATCTCTCATGTACTTTTATACTATGTACAGACCATTAAACATATGTTAAACATCATTGCTAGCTTTTCTGAAGAGTTACAATATTGGCTAGAGAACTCTTATCATTTGGACAGCCGATTTAACATCTGGCAACCCTGATACCATGACATGCATTCGGCATTCCAACTCCATTTTCGCAATGTAAGTGTTATAACCCGAACGCGTCTCTTCTTCTCGCTTCAGTGGAATTAACACAAAGGTTGCACAATACGTAAACGAAAATGGTGCTCTTTTAACCCTTAATTCTTCTAGCATCATATGCTGCAATTGTCTATACCGCGCTCTCAAGGTTGGAAGATATTAGAGAAGAATCCAATTTGACGCTTGTTAAAAGATCTTCCGAACTGATCTGTGGAATTGTTCTTCTTCTTACCTTGTATGAATCCTTGCAATTATAGATGGCTGTAGAACATCACTTTTTCAACGGCAAATGTAGTTTCTCTGTCTCACACAACACGCGAATTTCCCCCTCACTGCAATTATCTTTTTGTTTCTACAACACTGGAGAAATTTGATGCTCTGTCACTGTAGAACGCGAGCAAAAAAAACTTGAAGATGCTTTTGTTTCTATATTTTGATATCTCGGGAATACAAAGCCAAGCTGTCACCGAGTCCACTCGTCAAAAAATGTGTATTTTGCACACAAAGTAGATCTCGGCAGAAGATTGTTTTCATGGAAGCGCCAAGTTTTATTTTTGTGCGTCCGATCTCAATCTCGCATTTCTCCTTCTCACCTTTCTCTCACTTTTATGACCAAAACAGAGTCAAAAACGTCATTCACAGTGGAATCAAACTTGATTTAAAACCATGTCAAACGGTGTCAATCACGATGTTAATCTCACTTCACTTGATCAATGCATATAAAAGCCAAGAAGGTAAAGTTAGGATAACTCTCACTCTCGCTGCGACGAGGGTCTCTTGATGACTGAAGGCACTGCATGCAGGGGGAGCGCAAGCAGCGCTGAGTATGTGATGGCTTGAAATAGAGCGCTCAGCTTGGGATGGCAGAGGAGGAAGAAGAAGAAGAAGTTACATGAGACTGACTAAGAGTAAAATGCGCGCAGATCTAGGTTGTGTATCATCTCAACTGAACCCAAGTTATCTTATTATATATATATATATTATGGTCAGTAACTGTTCTGCTGTCCAACTGATAAAAGTTCTCTATCCAACATTGTAACTTTTCAGAAGAGCCAACAAAGACTTCCAATGTATGTTTTATGTGCTTTACTGATGCTATAAAAGTGCATCAGGGGTTAATGAGGGGGTTGTGATTACTTATTTCAAGCTCTTTATAGCATTATATAATTATATCAAACAGATTTGGCTCCTTATGCTAATATGCTTCTTATCATTTGGACAGCCGAGTTAAATACAGGCATCATTGTCACTTTTTTGTAATATTGCATTATCTGTTTTTCATGGACGTGTAAAAATAGTAAGTTCTTAAGATTTTATAAATCAAAAAGCAAGCCTGTCTTACGCCCGTATAAAAAGTTTTTGGTAACAGTAGGTTTTTATTAATTTTTGTTTTTGCAACAGAAAAAAAAACAAAATAGATTGTGGCCTCTTACTGCAGTCTGTAAATATCACCAAGGTTCCAACTTGCAACTGGATACTAATTATCATTTAGGGCTTCGTTAAAACTTGAAACCTTTTTACAACTATGTGTTTATGCCTTATTTCCGTGAAAACTTTTTATGAAGTAATTAAACAAACGACAACGAAAAAAGTCACACGATTGAATGGTATTTTATGAAATTGGGAAAACCGACTTTTATGACCTAAGATGGAGGAAGATTTTGTATTCACTTTAAATGAATGAGTATTAAAGACTGTTTAATTAAGTTGTTAACTATATTTTTAGAAATGAAAGTCACTACATCTGAAAATAGACAATTTAATCAGCGTGATAAAAATTATAATCCAATATGTAAATAAAAAAAGAAACAAATCTAGCATAACATGTTAAGGATAAAGGGTGTGAGCAAATTATTCAACCATTTTGGTTCCCACGATTTTTACGCGAATGAAGAAGCAACTCTTTTTCTTTAGCTTCCTTTCTATGTCCGCATGCAATATTGTTATACGTAATAATGTTTGGAGTTCGTGTGGTATGAAGAAAGGGGGAAATAAGGAAGTTGGATTAAGTTTCCGGGGGAAAATCAAGAGCAAATAATATTAAAACTGCACGTTGCTTTGCAGTAATATTTTGGTCTTTTCTCGAGTTTGGCAGACATGAGATTTACTCATTTGTTGGTCTGCACTAAATATCTTGTTAAAAAGTTTCATAGTTTTAAATAACTGTATTTCTATGGTAGATGCATAAAAATCATCCGAGTCAAATCATATTATTTTAAATAAAACGAGTTAATAATATCCGAAAAATATGGAGGTTGCGTGATCTCCGTTGAATATCAGAATAAAACCTTTCCTAATTTACATTTTAATTTTATAATTGCCTTTATCCAAAGATATTTTCACTCGTACTCGCATTTTATCCCACACACTCCCAATTTCCTTGGTAAAATAGTTTTAACAAACCATGCATGGTGTGCAAAAAAAACTTCGATATGCATGCATTCATGACAGCAACAAAGATTGACCATAAAATCAATTTTAATTATGCTCTCCGACAATACCTAGAAAGTATATAATTTGACCGCTTAAATCTTTCAATATTGCCGGCGCGGCCAAGGACAAATCAGCTGTCCAAATGATAAGAATCAAAAGGTGTTAAATCTTGTTTGTTCTAATTCTACAAAGCGGTAGAAATAAGCATTCAAAAGAGTCCTTAACCTCTTATGTATGTTTATAGTATCAGTACAGAGCAAAAACATATGTAAGACATCTTTGTTTGCTCTTCTGAAGACCTTCAATTTTGGCTAGAGAACTCTTATCATTTGGACAGCTGAAATCCTTTTTACAAAGTTGACTTAAAAGACCCAAAATATACATTCATGAGTTGAGCTCAGTCTTCATTTGGTCCCTGTGGCAATGCCTGACTACAAGTATGGTGGGAGCTCGTTCCGGCACTGCTTTCGCTGGAGTAACATCAAATCGAGTTTCCTTGACTTTTGCGGGGCGACCCCAATGCATGGATTCTCATATCTTGCAAGCAAGAGGAATTGGGTTGAACTGCTCTATTGGTAACCTAATTCGAATATAGTTTGTACTCTATTAATTTGTCTGTCAAATTGTATAATGTAAGGAAGACTGTGTGTTTATACGAGTACCAATAATGGGACTTTTTGAATTAAAAAAAAACATAAGTGAATTTGCTGTTGTTTTGAAGCAGTTAACAACTAGCTATTAATTTTAACAGTCAATTGTCACCAGATTTCCTATTCCATAGTAATTAAGTATTACTTTAAAAAAATATTTGCGATGAATCCCTTTTTATTTATTTTAGGGCACTACCCTTTCAAGTTCATTGCAATAAACGCCGCACATGGGCAATTTGTGTGGCAGCTTTTTGGAGAACAATTGAAAAACCCAAGTACCGGACCCGGGATTCAAACCCCGGACCCCCTGCATGGGAGTCTCGCACGCTAACCATTCTGCCATGAGCTTTCGCTCAATTAATTACCTTCTATTAGGCTTGTCATTGTGATCGGTTCCTTGACTGCTGGCGGCTTCCTCATCGTGGAGCTGATCATCACTTGGGTCCTTGTGCCGGTTTCCAACGAGGTCGCCTCAAACAACTACGATGTGCAGCAACTAGAGTTCCCCGTGGTTACATTATGTGTTGAACAGACTGCTGGTAGGATTACAGCTCAGTAATGTGTCATTGCATTTACATACTTACTCCATTTATTTTCATTGCATTGAAGCTCCCTATTTCAATAAATGACAAATGAGTATTGACGATCGACTGAGTTTGCTTAGTTTTGAATTATTTGTACTCATATGTTATATTAACTTCAGTTACAGTTATAAGAACAAACTTTATATATAATCTAGATGAGCTTCGTTACTTCTCACTCCTTCTTGACCGTCTGGACTTTACATACGACACTCAGAACCCAAATGCAACAATACGAGCAGAGGGTGCAGAGAGGACGAGTCAAATTCGGAACAGGGTTCCCATGTTTCTAAAAGAGGTTCAAAACATTGTCTGGGAAACCATTGGTGATGATGGAAATGATGAGGATATCAGTGAGTGGCGAGTGTCTTTAAATGTATACAATGATGGCTGTAATTTTATTTTTAGGGGGAGACTTTAACTGGATAGAACGTTTCGAGAAGGAGTGTAAGTTATACTAATTCCAAAGATTTTGCAATGCAGAATCAAATTTTCGTTCGTTTTCTTTGCAGTCACTGAAATGCCCATCTCGGATTTCAGCTCCAAGTTTCCGAAAATGTTCGATTCTATCATGGGAGACGATTTACAGCAGCTCATATTTGTCTTCTTCAGACATCTTCAAAGCAGGTAAATAAATGTATTTGTATTTTCAATTACATATTGGTTACCAGCAAGCATTGGGAAAGTACATTTAGTGTACAGGAATTACAATTATATATGTTTAGAAAAGTCCAGAATTACGTAATTTTAGGAATTACAATAACATAGAATTACACGTAAATGACCCATAAAATTATATTTTCCTTTAAATTTTTAAGAATTACTTTTCAAATGTAATTCTTCCCAATGATTGGTTACCAGTTACCTAACGTCTATATGTTAGGTTGTTTTAAATTAAATGAATAATAGTAGAATTCAAAGTCATTTTTTATTCAAAATACTCTAAATACCAACATTAGGTTAGTGGCAACCAATATTGTCATTGAAAATGCAAAGTTAGTTGGTAAAAGTACCAGGTAGTTAATTTTAATCCATACATACAGTAGGCCATAAGACAGTAACTGTTCCTGTACTGTACAAGTATGATAACCGTTAATATAAGAAGACAATAATTGTCTTCTTATATTAACGGTTATCACAATTATTACAGCAGTAAAACTAACTCAGCTGCATCTCTATTAAAATGAATATTTAACATATATTCAGTGATATTTCAAACCTGGTTGTTCATGGAGAATTGGATGTCCGAACTGACGAATACTCCATCACCGGGCAATACTTTGATCATGTGATCAACATACTTGTCCAACAGTCTGAGTTGCATAATATTTTTCCAGAAATGCCGGTATATACACTACTTGCAAACAATGATTCTAGGAGGTATGGAAACACTGAATATGCTTATATAGGGGGCCGGGGGGACCGCACTCGTCCGGGATTAAATATTTCCCATTGCTTCAAAAGCAAAGAGGACGGTTTGAGGACACGATAAAACACCCAGTGCCATATGATATGTAAGCACTTACGACATTACCATGTTATTACTACATGGACATTACCATCAAACAAGCCTTAACTAGCTCGTATACAAGAATGCTGATACCAGGCCATTGGGCCCAGGGCACTGCATCTAACTAATCTTTTGACACCAGGACAAAATTGCTAATATAATGGCCGTCAAACGAAAATATTTTGCTGTTTTGGAACTTTTTGCCTATGTAAATAAATACGGAACCGCTCTCATTACTATTTAGCTTATCACTCTTGGATAAAGTGAAGCATCAAGTTCTTGAGCTCGGATCGAACTCCAGTAAGATTTTACATAATATCATGTTATTCGCCACACACTTTTAAATAATTTTCCTCCAGGCATTTATGAAAAAGTAGCTTACTCTTTTCCTGAAAAAGTGGAATGTCCTGATGGTTTGTGCAAATTCTATGATACCATTTTAAAGACAAGCAAGGGGGTGTATATTACCCACCGATTGAATAACATGGGACTGGGAGGTCTCTATAGGAATATGTTCCAACATATACTGGCAAACACATCACTGTATAAGGTGAATACATGAAAAACAATACATTTTATATATATCTGAATAATTACTAACAATGGAAAATGGCCCTCCCATGAGTTCTAGCATTTCTAAATCAATGAATTGAAGGCAAAAATAAGTTTTCGGTACAAATTTTATTCCTGAATATAAAGTAGATTTTCCACTAGGTATCTGTAGAGGATTACATAAAACGAAAAGTCAAGAGTGAGTTTTCCGCATTGGAACGTTATCTTGGGGTAAGCATTAAATGCATACAGGGTGATCGAAGTTGTTTGCATAAAATTAAAATTTTTGTTTCTAGGATATTATCTTAAAAAAATCAAACAGAAAATATCATGAAGAGCATTTGATGTGGTAATATTAGAATTATATTTTATTTAAAACCACTGTGGCCTTGATCCTTACAAACCCTTCTTTTATTTCCCCCTTTCTATATTTTTCATTTACCCAATTTTGGGTTTGAGTTTTCAGAGCCTAAGACCAATGACATATTTTGATATTTACTTTTTTTTTCTTATTAGATCATATTCAGGGTTTCATTTAAAAATGTCTTTTTAAATTATTTTGAAAACATGGACATAATTATGGGAGATATAAAAGTTACACAAACAACTTGGATCACCCTGTAGTTTAAAATCAAAGTATTAAACAGCTCTTGTAACAGATTCCATTTTCCGATGTCGTGACCTACTTTGAACCCAGGAAACATCATGGAGACATGGCCATGAGTGCCTTCTATGGAGCACTTGATACGACCCCAGCAGTCGATATAAACCGGGCAATGAAGATTATGCAGAATTCAATTGTACTGGGGAATATTGAAGAATTGTCTGAGACACACTTTGGACCATACAGATTCCCGTTGAAACTAAAGGAAAGGCAGCTTGAGGATGAATGGGCAGACTCTCTGTGAGACATAATTATATTACAGTTTAGACTAAATGTTTGGAATACCCAAAGATTTGCAACCATGCGGAACCATTTTTTGACTCTCAAAACCTTGCTGAAGTAGAGCTGAGGCAAGAGTTTCAAACAAGACTGATTTTGTAGAGACTTCTCAGTTTTGAGCTGTTTAGGCCAAAATTGGAACTCCTGTCTCAGCTTTAGTACATCAAGGATTCAAGCCAATTCTTACGCTCCTTATCGATTTACGCGCTTTGCAAAATATGAAAATCAAACCAGTCTGTCTGTGAGGAGCTATTCGAATAATCTTTTGACCCACTCTTGATTGATCACCCTGTATATACTTTTTTATAATATTTTTCTAGTCATCCCTTATTGTATATTTTTGGGCACTACCTTTTTGGTTCATTCACTAGAACGCTGTGATCACAATTTTTCATCATCATGCCGCTGGGGGGATTCGAACCTGCGACCTTCTGGGCCACAGGATCGAGCGACTTGCGACCACGGCTACCACATCCCCGAAAGCCGATATATTTGAGTAGAGGAATTGCAAAGACCCTTTCGAAGGGGAGAAGCACCCTTCACCTACTTTACCTTTAGTGGGTATCGAGTTTTTAAAGGTCTTCTGGAAGGTATCAAATATCATATTTGGCCATTGACCCCTTTTCAGTACTTTCGACAAAAAACTGGAAACTTTTGTTCAAAATCTCTCTTTAGCAGCTGTTGTTTTAAAAGAAAAGTTTGGAATATATTTCATCATTCATTCAGCTCAACTTTTGACCAAGATTTTCCATTCTGAGCAAGTTTCATCTTCATACGCGGCCTTGATCTCATTTTTGTTGGCTCGATATTGGCACGACATATGTTTCTAATCACCTTTTCCCGTTTTTTGCGCAATTCTAAGGAGAAAAACGAGTCCAATCACCCTGCAAAGACAGAGGAAATAAGGTTTCAAGGAGAAGAAGGGAATTAATTGAATTAGAACCCTCTGGCTCCAACTTGGTCTAATTAAGAAGAATAAATGTCCTTCCTTTTGATAGACTTTTTCTTTAATAATAAGTGATTAAACACTCCATTACGTTAATTATTAAAGCGATATGTTGGCAACAGAGATTTTTGAAGTGTGAGTCATTTGACAATGTTACAGTGGATTTAATTGATATCATGTAAGCTATCAGAGACCACTGTGTTAATGTATATCAGCTTTCCACCACTTCAAGTAATGTCCGAATGAGAACTCTTTTTTGCAGATGGCGGAAAATGGGAGACTTCTATTTTTCCCACTAATGTACTTTTTCGAAAAGGCCACAGATTTTAATGGTCCAAGAGGTTATTTTCATTCTGCGTTCGACATCTAATGGCGTTTTTTGCTATTTTTAAACGGTAAGATAGGATCAGTGGGGTCAAAAAGCAAATCCAATCGCTTTTGTACACCAGGTGGTGCATGAAATGAAAATGCTATGCGAAGGTTTATTAAAGACTAAGAGCATAAGGGAGTTTACCATCAGACATCCCCCCGCAAGTGGGCTTCTTTTTTATCCACTCAACTATTCTCAAGAAAGTTAAGAAACCTCAGCATATAACTGGCTAAAATGACTTCAAATCCACAGGCGCCATTTTTTTTCCTTCAATGCGGGCTAAAGAAGGTTCTAAAAATACTCTGTTCCAAAAATAGGCCTGGTTTGTACTAGAGGCCCGTGTATTAGAGAGAGAGACCTGTCACCGAACCTCCGCACATTCCGCCATGCGAGACACTTTTTTCTCCCCCGGCTTGCCCACCTAAAAGCACGCCACGAGACACTTTTCGTTATGTGCGTGCAGGGGGCGGAAAAGGCATTTTAAGCGTTAAAATAGGTCACATTTAGACAAGTGGATTGCCGCTAGCAATGTATACTCGTACGTGTCACAAAGACATATTCTTAAATATGTATCAACATTTCTTTCATATAATTTTGCTGTCTAATATTCGGTAATATTTGCTTACTATTTTGGTATTCATCCTATGTATATTGATCCTCCAAAGGAGTTTGAGCGTGAGCTGTACTGAGTCAGACATAGAGATAGAGTCAGAACCACGAAAAGACAGTGCATAAGCATTATAATGCGACTCTACTTCTAATATGAGGCACCTCTTTCACCTTCGGTGATATACCCTCTTTAGTTTGTACTCCTTATAGCTTAATGGCAGCTATAGCAAGAGAGCTGCTCGGAGTAGTTCTAAATAACTGCCGTATCAAGCTGATTATTATACTCCTCTGACAAGGTTGTTCGTTCTGTTTTTGCGACAATGTTTTCTGGTAAAAAGCGAAACAGATTGTATTGAGGGTGTACTTATAATACTTGCAATTTCTATACTGCAGAGTAGGACCATTATCCAATTTATTGCACAGAGTTTAGAAGATCAATTATTCCCAATCCTGTAGCAAAAAGAGAGTATTTTCAGGATATACCCGAAACTTTTCCTCCTCAGCTGTGAGAGAAGAAGCAGGAAAACGGATTAATCTCTACGAGTTGGCGCCCCTTCCAATGCATGATGGGATGAAACACGCCCATTTTCCTACCAAGGACACAAAGAACCAGAGCAAAACTTTTCTCCTTTCAGTGGTTGTGTTTCAAACTGGACTCTCTCCGCGGCTGAGTGATTGACAGAAAGCAATTTTTCTCTCTTTTCCTTCTCTTTATGGTGAAGCAAGTTAAAGGAAAGGGTTGCCAGACTATAAACAAGTCACAATCCGTCTGGAATATTTACTCAGCCTTTCGGTCATAAAAATAGCAAACATTGCAGAACAAACAATGCGGAAGCCATGCATGCGATTAAGAAGCCTCGTGTGCATTTGCAAGCTCACTTGGTAACACACGCGCAGTCGGAATAAGTCCCCAGGGATGCACAGTTAAGGTCAAAAGTGGGGCTTTTATCAAACCGACGTCTCCTGAGGGAGATGATAGAAGAAGAACGAAAAGAGCCTTTTTATGTCTAATCGAGTCAGCTGCCAATTCCTATTATTCGGACAGAGAAGACTAAAAATGCTGCCATTGTTGTTTTCCTTAAAGAAGCAGTCGAGACGGCAGGTAGTGGTATAACAAGGTAGACGGCTGCACAGTAGTCGGGTCTGAATATATTTTAAGGTTAGGACCACAGTGCGTTATTATATCAAGATCCGTTGCAAAAATGGCCTCCGCTGACAAGGCCATTATTGCACGTTGTTGGTCTTCTTCTTCTTCGTTTATTCCGCTTACTCAGCACTCAGCAGACTGTTGTCCTCTCTCTCTCTCTCTCTCTCTCTCTCTTTTATTTATTCCATGTCACAGAGGGAGTTGTCGAGTGGACTAAAGACGAAATCGCAAATACCTTCATGCAAAATTTGCCATGGTTGCCAAGTAATAAGTCATTTAGATGACTCGCGAATGGAACGCTCTTTATGTTTTACGAGGTAATGATTCGCCAACCTCACCGTAACGGGAAAGCTTGACGACGAGAGTCACGAGACCGTCGAGCTGATGAACACGCCTTGCTGCGGCGTCAGCGACATTGTCGGCTTCGGCGCGACTGCGAGACGT
>LR139876.1:0-22618 GCA_900659605.1 Tisbe holothuriae
CAATGAACCTGAAAAGGTAGTACCCTAAAATATATAAAAAGGGATGCATAGCAAATATTTAAAAAAATATATATATATATCATAGTAATGATTGGAGCATGACAAACTTATATTGTTTATATTTATTTTATTGAATGCTAGTCAATTAATTGCAATTTTTCACATGCCCCCATTTCGATTAAAATCTTACTTTTTGTTAAACATATTGAGTGAATCCTCCACACTGCCACTCTCAATCTCACTATCCCCACTGTCCAGCTTGACCAGAAGATATTTATTCCTGGATTCCCTTTCCATGGGCTCAACAAATGTCATTAAAGATGCAAGAGTGCAAAAGAGAAGCAAAGGAAGAGCAACGCGAGTCATGATTGCAGCAAATAAAGTGTAAGATGTCTTGACTTGTACATACACGTGGCCCTATTTATTGTTTATTTGATAATTCTATGTTGGAACGTAAACATTGTAACGTTTATATTCCATTCACATTGTTTTCAAAGCTTCAACAGATGAATAATGGAATTTACAACAACAGTTTGTTAACACCAATAGAAATACATAATACAGGTGATGTGACTGATGTGCTTAATAATTGTAATACGCATTATCATTCCAATCTGCGTTGTTTTCAAGTGCATGATCTCCGGCATCATCTAAAATATAAACCAGGGATTTATTTACTAAACGCTCTTAATGCATAAATTTAATTTACTTTCATTTTTAAGTTTTTCAGTGTCAGTATACTTCAAGTATGACAAGAACCGAAGGCGAAAACCGATTTCGGTTTGTATTTTAAAAACCGCACGTCCTTACTTTATGTGATAAAACAGTCAAGTAAACTACTGTTGTGTTTAGACTCAAATTAGGCATTCCAATTAAGTGATCATAACTCTTCCAAATTACACTTACAAGTTCGAGGTTGCGATATCCATCTGAAAGCCTTCTTACTCCTCTTCTTCATCTTGTTCAACTTGTTCTTTACATTGAAGAGGTCTTTGGTCAACATGCTCTTCTTGAGGTTGTTTAGCATGAGATTCTTCTTTTGCTTCTTTTGCTTCAGTTTACTGAAATAATATAATTTGATCCATAATGACTATATAGAGGAGTCATTTTACCCTTACGAATAACAACAATATGTACTACCAGGGGGTGCTGCAAAAAGGCTGCTCAAATTTGACAGAGTGTGCCACATGATGGTGCTTAAGATCCCAACATTGAACAACACTGTTTTTCTTCTAAACAAGTTATACAACCTAACAATGCTAAATATGAGTGCTATAAATGTCTATATTAATCTCTATATTTGTACTGCTTGTGTTAATACTAGTTGAGACCTTAAATGTACACTAATTGAGTAAATTTTCTTAAAATTGTGAACCAAAAAAGTTTTTTTTCCTCCAAAAAGACACTACTTTGAGTATTTTTCAAAGGCTTGGTGCTACCTTTTTGCTAGACTGAAAAAATACTCAAAGGTGTATATCTCAATTGTGAGCAGCTTTATTGCAGAGCTCCCTATTGATAATTTTTATAGTGTCATATGGTTTGTGTGACTCCATTATTTATATTCATTATGACCGCTCCTGTGCTTTGTTCTTGGAACACGGGTACACGGGTACAAGAGTAAGGATTAATAGTCGAGTCTTACAACGCGCAACGTTTTGTTTTAAATTAAGGCGTGTGACTCGGGAGGAGCCCCTTCTTGAGTTCGCACTTCATAGTCCTACGCTTAATGTTACTGTATATTTTGCGCAAAATACCGTAACTATAATAAGGCTGCACAAACGCTGCACTTAGGCTGCAAAAAATCCAATATCCGCTTGGCCGACAGTCGGATTTGGATTCGGGTAGAAAAAGTATTCGGATACATATTTCTATGGGTTCAAATTAAGTATTCGCACGGGCTTAAAATAATAAGGAACCTGGACTGGACCAGGTATCGTTTTCAATGTTGTTATTTAATTTTATCCGGATATATACACTACTCAAACATACTTTAACCATAGTAGACTTACCTGAGTTTGAACTTGTTAAACAGCTCCTTAAGCGAGTCATCATCATCATCATCGTTGTCCATTGTCATATCCTCCTGCATCATGTTGGAGTCCTCATTTGCCGTGTCCAGCTTCACTAGGAGATACTTTCCCTGATGGCCATTGGGGAGGACGTTGGGTTGGGCGAGATGGAGGAACGCGGACAAGAACAGTAAACATATTCCATGCATGGCTAGGGAACAATTGGAGAGACCTACAAACATAAATCATGATTGTTGTTGCTCTAACACTCTGCTAACACAAAGCACTCAAGGTAATAATTGAAATTTTGGGTTGCTTTCGAATCCCAACACCTGAGTTTAGCAATAAAGTTGGTAGGAACTAAACGCCAGGTTAGGCTCCACTATTTGACAATTTGGCCCAGGCTTGCATGTGTAATTTGGTACCGTAACAGATACTCAGTGTCGTCAACTGTGTTTGAAATCATTGATAACATACCTCAATTGATGATGTCCCCGTTACCCAATCAATAACTCAGACCTGTTTAGAGCAAAAGGATCAGTTGACCCAGTTTGATGCTTAAAGTAGGATTAAAACTCCGATGTTCTTCGCATTAAGGATATGGAGGCCATTGTTTACTTGTTTGTTAATAAACATATCTAATGTCATAATAATTTTGTTTTCAATACTTTTGCGAATCAGTTCGCAAGAAGTTGCTGACAACTAACAACTTTATTCCGGCATTATATATTTCATACAAACTTAATAGAAATTTTGAGCAGCCTGCTATAGATTCCGGGCCCTAGTCCTATAAAACAAGTTTATTGATATCTTGTCGGTATTAACCGACGATTGTACCATAATCACCCTAATCGTTGTTACGAAATACAAGCTCTTAGAGCATCAGTACGTACCGAACACATTAATAAAGTTAAGCTGAAATAATTGTACATGCACAATACGTTAATATGTAGTATAATATTTTATAACTATGAAATTGTGATAATTTATCATCTTATAGAGGAATTAATGTTCCACTTCATCCGTCTACTCTACGGTGTATTCCGCAATAATTTTTATTCTGGTAAGATATACTTTTGCCGGGTTCGCTTCCAATGCATACATTTCCACAATACAGTATGCAGTGTTCTCTCTCTCTCCCCCATTCTCTTCCCTTCGTTCAAACATTGCGCAGCTCCACACACACCGACTGTGCACAACGCCTGCACAGTGGTCTGAAATAAGAGAAAAATATATGTACTCATTGTAAATAAGCCACTGTGTGCTGTAGTATATAACTCCCAGTTTTTAGGGGCTTGCTGAAGAAAAATGTAATAACCGACCAGACATTTGTACTTTAAATAGACCGGAACAGACGGTTAGCGCAGTGGAAGGATTAATTTAGTACTTTTTTATATACATACAGAGCTCAGTACAGCAGCGTATAAAGCATATTAGCTGCTCTTGAAAAAGTTGTAAAGTAACCTCATGGCTTATCTATTCACTTAAATAACAATCTTTAACCAGAATCTAGAGTAATATAAGTGTTTCTCGTCGGGTCTTTTCCACTTTAGTGCTGCTGCAGTTTTTCCTTCTCCTCAGTCCTCCGTCGTCGTCGCCGGGGAGTAGAAGAGAGTTTGTAACCCGATCGAGTCGGATCACATTTCCTTAAAAACGTTCTCTTCTCTCTGCTCTGCGCACACAAAAACGAAAAAGAACGGACGACGGATATAATATTATATTAGGAGGAAATAATGTTGGATAGAGAGCATAATGTTTTAAGTTATAAAACAGATGAATGTAAAATTTTTGTTCATTTTGTGCGGATAGGGTCTAACTTGAACAACAACATAACATTGACCCTTGCAAAACATGCTTAAAATAAACTTATAATTTAACCGTTACTGCGCCTGTAGGTGACGCCGATGCCGGGAAATGTTTACGTTAAATTTACACATTATATTATAGTTATAAATTTGAACACCAACCTTTGAATATCACTTTAAATGATCTCTTTTCAGGTAGATTGCTTTTTAAGTTAGAATTCTAGACATCGATATAGCACTAATGCAAGTACTTAAGGCAGAACCAAGGGTATGACCATATTTTTACAACTTCGTCAATGGTGAAAAAAGGTTATTTAAAAAAACGTATCTAGTAAAATCGGTCTAAAAATATTTCCAAGTTAGTGCAACTGTGAAACACCACTTCCAGTTGTATGAGCTAGATGAGGTAAATATGGGAAACCGCAGACAAGGGTACAGATCATATATATTTTGTCCGGTAGATGGCAGTCCACAGTTTGGGCAAGGTCCAAGGAAAATTTCATGACATTTTCCTATAATACTCAAAGGTGCTTGCCAAACTAATTGCAAAATATGGCAGAAACACTTTATAAGAACATTTTCACCAGACTCTTTTGCATAAATAAAAGGCATTTCAATGTCCACATTGGCCAAGGTGCCTATGGTGACATCTACCAGTGGTTAATATAACTAATCTGAGCCGTTGTCTGCGGTTACCCATTAAAAAAAACACCAAAGAGTAGACCGCTAAAATGATATTCAGAGCTCTATGCTCAGCGTAACGGGAGCAAAATTAATGTTTGATCATTTTGATATTTTGAAAAATATATTTAGATTATAGAACCCGCCATCTAATAAACCAACATTTTCAGTTTACAGAGATCCTCAGAGCAAGACAGAGTCATTCTATTGTGTATTCAAACCTTAATTCCACATTCTTTCCCCTACGCATTTCCCCCGTCTTTCTTCGTCGTCCGGAGGAGACACTTTAGATGCCCGCCTCATATTTCGCGCCCAGAAACGAGAACTTCGAGTCTTGGCGAGATCCGCTTTCCGCTCCGATGATATTTTAAGATGGGGAACGAGAGAGAGAGAGAGAGAGATTGGGAAAGACATAAGACATGGAATGTGCGGGATTTTATGATTATTTGTATGAAGGCAATTGAGTGATTAAGATACAACGTTGATAACATTTAAGTTACATCTTAAGGTTTTAAATCTGTAGTCAATTTGTTACTTGTTCTCCAGAAAGGGACACTAAATGCTTATAATTTGCATTTTAATGCTCAATCTTTGACAAAGCACGTTTTGTGCTTTACGGTTTAATTTCTACTTTCATCGTTTCAATATAAAACATTAGATACTGCTGCAAAAATTGCAATAAGGTATTAACAAGCTCAACTTTAAGTATTATAATAACAATATATCCAAATCTGAAATAACGGATGTTTTGCCTTCTTTATCCTTGGCCTCAAGGGAGAGATAAAACACTGTAAAGCACTCGAGAACTGTTAAGCCGATTATTATTAGGGGATCAACGGATTTTGGGCGCTTTTTAACCGTTAACATGCCCTCAAAGTGAACTTTTTTACAGGATAAACTTTACTATATTTAGTTTTTTCATACAGTAAATATTATTTGTACGTAACATAGTTCAATTTTAGCTTTGTATTGTTTCTATTTTATATCTAAAAAAATATGCGTAATGAGTGCAATTTAAGCTTTACAGTAGTTTCAAGTTAAATGAAGACTAAAATGCTCACATATTATATTTATATTTTATACTCATTCTCCCTCCCACATGAATTATTAATTCCTAACGAACACTGATATCATCTCTAAAGTGGCAAATTGGGGGATTGGCTTTCAGCGCATTATTATTATTACCAAAGGGAGCTGCTAGAAAGTCTAGCGTCTCATGGGAATAGATGGTGGATATAAACCAATATCAAACACGATGATAAGATGAGCAGGGATGCCAGATGACCAAAAAGTCCGAAAATGGACTGCATTTTCAATTTTATTTGGTCAAAAATTAGGATGTTTAGTTAGTAAATGGCCGAATTTTCATTTTTCCCTTTACAGCAAATGACCGAATTTGAAAAGTATAAAAAGTAAAAGTCTAAATTTGGACTGAATTTGAGAAAAAATTGGACCGAATTCATTTCAATCAGCCCTGAAGAGGATGTTTTTCACAGGATGCTAAGATATTTAGTCGCTCTTTTTGCTACATAAATATATATTATTGTGCTCTCTCCACAGCACAATTTACAATATTATTCCTAGAACTCATTAAATGCACCGCTGTAAACTCTTGTTAAATTAACCATACAATATATTACTACGACTCGACCCCCTTATATTGCCATTAGCAGTTGTAATTCCCTGAGCTGCTGCAGCCTGTGTTTGTAAGTCGACCCCAGGTCTCTTTTCACTTTTTCTTCTCTTCTCCACCGTTACGGCGTCCAATTGGATCTGGGTTCGGGTTACAATACCACAGTGGATTCTTATAAGATAGTATTGAATCCTGAATAAAAAAACACTGTGTTAGACCATTAAAAATATCTTGCTAATATAAAAGATGTTTACTTTTTAATTTAGTTCGTTATTGAAGCCACTGTGGCTAGCTGGAAATAAGGAAGGGACTGATATTGTTTTGTTATTATCTCTAGGACAACGTCAGCTAAGGGATAAGATAAACAATAACATGAATGGACGAAAATATACAAAGTTACTGTAATGTATGAAGATAATTACATTCATTACGAGTTATTAGGTCTAATGAGGTGTACGTGATGCATAATTATAGGTTAATCCCCGTTCTATTAATGTTGAACATGAATAATCCTTTCGAATGTGTTAATGAAGCGATTTCGCGTTTTAATCCGGAACATTCTAATTCCACTACGCTCGAGTCTGGTAGTCAAAAAGATTTTATTGGTAGCAGGATCGAATCCCGCGATTGATTTAAAAGCATTTAGTAAATTGGCAAAACATATCAGAATTGTAACTGTACTGTTACATTACTAGTTGGCGTCAATATCAATATGGGAAGATATTTTATGGCAAGTATAGTATTCAGCACTCGGCTTAATAAATAAATAAAAAAAATATACGTATGTAGAGCCAGCCGAAGCCGAGTTATGCATAACGATCGAGAGCTTTTAGAGAGTGAAACAGAGAGTTCGCGATAAAACTTTGAATTCTCACTTTTTAATCAGAGGTGAATTTCAGTTCTAGACTCGAGAGTGGAGTGTGTGTTTGGATATTTAAGATTCATTTATGGTCTTGTTTGGACTAAAGTTGGTGCAAATATGACCGTGAAATAGGGATACAGCCAGAGTAAGAGTTTAGTCTGGTAAAATATTAAGATTTGCTACTTTTGTTCTATATTTGATCCAAAGAAGTCATAACTGCCTCAAAAGTCTTTGTTTTTATATCGTAATCTGTGGGGTCAGCAAAACATTTTAAGCCGTTTTTCTTTCCTTCCTTGTGCACATTTAGGGTCGATTGAAAACATTAAAGTTAAAATAGTGTGAAAAAAGCCATTTTAAGAGAAAACGATATCATCGACTTGGGTGCTTTATAGAGTTAAATAATCCTAGTTTTACTTCATAAAGTGAAAATAGCCATGCCTATTAAGTGAAAAACCAAACCAACTGTCATCCCTAATTCCCCTTCCAAAGCCGGAAAAAGTGCTTCATTTTTTCCGTCGTGTGTTTTAAGTGCCGATGATCCAGTTTTTTCGTCACTTGAGGAAGTGTTTTGAAGAAGCAACAAGTGTGAAAGAAAAACTCTTGTGTACTATAATTGTGTTAAAACCTGTTTACTGGATTGCATAACCGCTTTTATAACGGACACTTGTTTGGGGTAAGGAAAACTGTTAAATACGCAATTGCGCGACGCATCTGTGCATTATTGTGGTACAAGCATAATATAATTGTTAACATGTTACATTCATTGCACTTGTCTAGAACAACTGTTTATGCCTCCATAATACGTACATGTATATTAATATTAATTTATACTTAAACACTTGTTTTGGCAATGAGTTATAACTCAACCAGCAAAACTGCAGTCAGACAATAACCCCATTTAACATTTTGCGGAATGAGATGCACTAAACTTTAATTTCCTTGCCCGTTTAAAGCCAATACTAAAACTCAATCTTGTGCAGAGAATAGAAGCAAACTCGTTCTGGGTAACGAAACCCGACGGGTTCAGGTTTCCAGAGTTCTCATTTCCCCTTTCGACCTCTAGAATGAACAGAGTAAATAGTGGTGCGCACAGCGTATATTAGAACATAACATAAAATTAAAGCTCAGTGATAATAAGCTCATTTTTCTTAAATATATATGCACTCATATACGTTCTAAAATACAGTAGGAATGGTATAATTTGTTACCTTCCTTAATCCAGCGGAGAAAATATATATTGCATATCTGTATATATACTATATATAGTAATGAGGAATATGAAAATGCTCAAAGAAGCTTGCCGCTACCATCCCATTATTATGATTCTAATATACAGCTATTCGATAATTTCTACCTAACTTTTCGGCCTCTCAAGTATGATTTTTTTACTGCGAAATTACGCATAAATCGACAGAACATTCACTAGACACAATTTTACTAAACAAGTATTAAGTAGCCACACTCCCGAGACACTTTTTATTAACTTTACTCAGTGCGCTATATTACCCTCAATAATATTCCGTTTATTGAAAGCAGACACGAGTTATTCTTCTCTTCCCGCCAAATGTAAATCGAGAACACAGCTGAAGAATGTCAAGAGAGAAACATTCTTGGCGATGAATAACTGCTGCTACACATCTGACAAAAGCGCCGACAAAATTGGGAATATATATGAAGCATTGTGTTAGCATACAAGTTAATGTAAGAGCTAAAGTAGTCCAATTCAATGTCCTTAGTTCGGCTGTCCAAATGATAAGAGTTCTCTATCCAAAATTGTAACTCTTCAGAAGAGCCAATGGAGACTTTTAACCCGGGTTTTATGCTCCGTACTGATATTATAAATATACATAAGACGTTAAGGACTCTTTCAAATGCTTGTTTGAACCTCTTTATATGAAATTAAAACATACAAATGTTGCACCTTTTGTTTATTATCAATTGGACAGCCGAGTTGCAATAAAGATAGAACTTAGCTTCGAAAGGGTTGTTAACTTGCTGCTTCTAATGACAATATTTAGAAGCATGTTTATCTAGCACGTATAACTGTTACGGGTTTGTAATATGCAATAATACATTGATGTTCACAACATCAGTTCCCACAAAATCTTCATAACAAAACACCCTTCATGTGTCTTCTTTCTTCTCATTTCAGTTCCGCGTGTAAACAGAGCTCGCTTGTGATTGGCCGACGGGAGACCGCGAGACGGCTCCTGATTGGCCGAGACCATGCGAGGCTCTTCTTCCGAGGCTCCTTCCTCGGCTGAGGACAAAGAAAAGGCTCCCAAGGCTCCGAGGAGAACTCCGAGGTCGCAGAGGGCGACGAATAACCATGGAAAAGGTACTTCGACAGGGTTGTTCGACTCCTCGGAGGAGAGCAAGCCGGAGACCTCTTGCTCCTCGGAGACGTCTCCCATCGGAGGAATCACCTCGGAGGTGGTTGTCAATGTCGGAGGAGAGAGACTTGGAGGTGGTGGGAGACATAGAGAGCAAGAGGGCGCCTCTTCCGAGGAGCATGTGGCTCCAGAGGTTGCCGAGGGGGCTGTTTCAGGTAAATAATGGAATGACACATTCTGGGCAAAAATGATTATCTTTATCAGGTTTCAATATACCTCGATCATATTTAGTAGCAATTAGACTATAAGTTATTGTTATAATGCCTCCTTATCGTTCATTCTTCTGAAGCTTGGCATATTGCATTTTGGTTTTTGAACCTCTTTCTTCTTCTTCCCCGTATCTCCCCCTTCCATCTTATATCATATGCATCTTATATGCATTAAAGTTTATTAAAGATATTAACGTTTGTTGCCACTTTTTGTTCATTCTTCTAAAGCTTAGCATATTGCTCATTGAACCTCTTCTTTCTTCTCCTTCCCCAAATCTCCCCTTTCCATCTTTGAACCGATGCTCAAGCGCTTCCTTCCCGAAAGAAGAAGAAAATCGAGCAGCGATGCTAGAGAAGAAGAAGAAGACGGGTAGAATATCGTGGCAGCTGTTGAACTCACATATTTGGGCGTTTAAATGGGATTTACGTCTATAAAATATACTTGATATACTACTAGGATCGTTGAATATAGTAGATGCAGTGCCTATAAAAGGAATTCAATCATTTTACGAGTAAAGCTGTTCAGTTCATCAGCTGCAATTTTCTTCTACCCTTCAATGTTGGTCTTCTCCATGAAAAAAGGAAACACTTTTGAGCATTTTCGTCGTCGCTCTCCGCCGTCGTCGGTTAGTTTTGGGTTGATTCCCTTGAGTGTCACATGTGCGCAGCAGATTTCGTTTTTAAAACTGGTGATCTTTAAGAGAGAAGTTTTTTTCAGTGTTGAAATTGTGCAGTGTGGTTATAAAGTGTGGCTGTTTTTGTTAGATAGGTAAGAATACGATTATGTGGAAAATATGAATATGAATCATCATTCCGTTAATCTTCAAAAAATAAAGTAGTCGCACAGTAGTTTGGCTAACTCAGATTTAGAAGTAACTGTTTCACTGCTTCAGTTTGTTATAGATTACACTGTGCAAGTTCTGTATATGTAGTTCAAAAATAGGCACAGTAGTTTGGCTATCTCAGATTGAAAAGTAACTGTTTCAGTGCTTCTGTTATAGATTACACTGTATTGCATTGTCTTAAAGGAACTGTTTACCGCCTAATGTATTCAGCTTTTTTATGGCTACACAAGCCGTTAGTTAAAATATCTGTAAAATTTGGATATGACGCCTATCTCCGGTTTAAAATCGTAAGTCTCTTGCGCTCCCCCTAATTTCTCAACAAGATAAGCCGTTTTAAACACACATTAGCAAAGTATTCCCAAAAATATGCTGTCTTGGCAAAACTATGGCAATTATTACTGCTGCAAAGGGGGAAGTTGAGGAAAGAAAACATGCTTGCATGGCAAAATAGGGGTTAAAATGATTATTATTGCTTTGCTACTTCCGCTTTGAAAGCAGTTAAATGTATGAATACTTTTTGGTCTCTTAGATAAAAGTCAACATTTTTGACAAAAATTTTACATAATAGCCTTTTGTACTGTTTTAGTTGTACTGATGAAAATATTATTGTATATGTATGAAAATACAACACAAAATTTAGTGACAACTCGGCGCTCTTTTGCCGCCGTCTCAAAGAGGCCTAAAAGTCGCAAACAAAGGCAACAATAAGTAGTAAGAAAATACAGATTAATTTATAGAACTGCAATATACAATATAAAAATTGAAAGCATCACATTTAGATTTACTTCTTAATATTGCAATATTATTTGTGATATTTAGGAAAATTCTTCTTAATATGTTTATTTGTCTCTTTGTCAACCATTTGATTCGGACTTTAAAGCATCACATCAAAATTACAGAATTTTATTTGTTTTGCAATGATTCTTGATCTCAATAACTTTGTCTTCCTTTCATAAATATTTAAATACGATAATGGTTTTTCATGGGTATTTTTTAGTAGGAGAATGTAATACGTTTAATGCACAAAAATGATTACTTGTCATTTCCATGGACTGTTTCATAATGTCTCTTTAAGTCAATCATTCGCTTCGTCCTGAATTCACACAAGTTACACAGGAATGTAGTCCACTCATGCATTCTGGAAATATGAGTCTGTAATTTGTCATTTGCTGTATATTTCTTCTTACATAGGTGGCATTGAAATCGTTTTCTATTTTCATGAACAGTTATCATGTGCCTATTTAGATTCCCCTTTTGAGCAGACGTGAAGTCACACAAAGTGCATGAAAACGGCTTCTTCTTTTCATGAACAGCCATGATATGCAGTTCCAATCCTCTTCTATGCTCAGCTTTGTAATCACATTTTTTGCATTGAAATTGCTTCTCCTTTCTATTCATTTCATGAACGGTTGAAATGTGTCGTTGTACTGCTGACTTAAATACACTTTTATAGTTACAATACTCACAATGAAACGGTTTCTCCTTGATACCCTCATGTACTGATGCAACATGTCTTTGTAAACTCTTCTTTTGGGCAGCCTTGTATTCACATAATTTGCATTCAAACGGTCTCTCCTTCTTATGAACGCTTGAAACATGACTATTAAGGCTATCCTTCCTTGTGAATTTGATATCACATTGTTCACATTGAAATTGTATGTCCTGTTTATGAACTTCTTGCATGTGATGGACTAAGTCAACCAGTTGGGATGTTTTGAAACCACATGGTTTACAATAATGTATTTTAGACAAAGTCTTTTCCTCTTCTTCTCTCTTAATATCTACTGTTTCATGCTTCACAGAAACAGTTTTCTTTAAATCATTCACTTCTGGGAAGATATGTTTGCCAGAAGAAATGTTTATGACCTTTACTTCATGTTTTTGCAAGGGATTCCTTTCTGGGAAGTTATTCTTATCTGAAGATGAGTTAAGATCCTTTAATGCATGCTTTTCTGATTGATTCAGTTCACTATCATTGCCAGGAATTGCTTGTGACTTGTGCTCCTTCAGGATATGACATTTAAGATATTTTTGAGTGAGGAATTGTATCTGACAGTGCTCACAAGCTATTCCTTTAAAAGAGTCTTCCATGATTGATTCAAAACCAGTTATATTTTCCAGTTGCTCTTTTCGCACTGACATTCAAATAAAATGGTTGATCGTTACTTTGCTTTCGTTAAGCGGACCATTCCTAAATAATGTTAATTGTTGTGTTTACTTACAACATATTCAGAGGCAAAATATTAAAAAGCCCAAAGCAAGTCCTCAACGATAAGGGAGGTGCTTACCAATCATTACAGCCAGTGAGAAGGCTGTATTCTGGCTATAGGGCAACCTTGTCACACCATTTCGATTAGTTAGTATTTTTGTCCATATATGGCGCTAGTGGTAACACCACTCACAAATGTATTCTCATAAAGGTGTAATGTAAAAAATCAAACTCAAATATGATTATTTAAACTAAAAGGCAGCTTAACACCTTAACCTATAAGAGGTAATAAACAACTCAAAAATGTGATTTGCACATGAAAAAGAACAAAAAGGAAAACTCAAATGCAGTCCATAACAAAGTTCTAAGGCTTCTAAGAGAAGACATGAGAGGCAAAACCCATGGCGCCATCTAGTGTCGTGGAATCAAAAATTATATCAAGGTGATAAGGTTGCCCTATAGCAGTACCTTAGGCACTAAGTATCTCTTTCCAAAAAAATATTATCGGACTCTGTTTTTATGTCATAGATTTAGATGTTTAGATTAATTATTTTAGCATCCACTAAGTAAAGTGCTATTGAGAATACTTATAATGTTTTATTCAATGACTCTTGATGGCGCCATGAGAAATGCAACTCATGTTTCTCTTAGACCTTTGTTATGGACTACCTTTGAGATTTTTTCTTTATCATGCAGAAATAACATTTTTCTGTTATGCTCTTCACTTCTTGGTTTGCAAATTTCAGTCTCTTGCAGTGTATTCTGTGCTCTACTTTTTCATGTTATGAACTCTGGAAATATGTATCACTAATTTGGCATTTCTTTTAAATCTCTGCTCACATAAGCGGCATTGAAATGGTCTCTTATTTTCATGAACAGACAGTATGTGCCTCTGTAGATTTCCCTTTTGCGCAGACGTGTAATCACATGAAGTGCATGAAAATGGTTTCTTCTTTTCATGAACAGCTAAAACATGAATTTCAAGTCCTCCCCTTTGGTCAGATTTGTAGTCACAATGTGTGCATTGAAATTGCTTCTCCGTTCTCTTACTTCCATGGACATTCAAAATATGTCGTTGCACGGATGCCTTAAATGCACCTTTGTAGTCACAATATTCACAATGAAATGGTCTTTCCTTGATACTCTGATGCATGGATACAACATGTTTGTGTAAATTGCCCCGTTGTGTAGCCTTATAATCACACAAATCGCAATGAAACGGTCTCTCCTTCATGTGAATGCTTGAAATATGCGAGTCAAGGCTATCCTTCCTTGTGAATTTGAGATCACATAGTTCACATTGAAATTGTCTGTCCTTTCCATGGACTGCTTGAATGTGACCCTTTAAGTGCAACAATTGGGGAGTTTTGTAATCACATGAATTACAACAATGTATCTTAGGCTCATAACTTTCTTCTTCTTTCTGTAAAACAGGTGTATCTAAAGGATTCTGTTCATTGACTTCATTTTTATCAGAATATATGTGAATTACTTTTTCTTCATGCTTTTGTAGCAGATTCACTTCTGGGGGAGAAGTGTTAATGTCATTTAACTTCTCAGTATCAACATGAGTCTGTAAATCATTCTGCTCAGGGAATGTCGTGCCAGTGCAGGGAAATACTTGCCTTTGATGCTCTTTCCTGATGTGACTGGTTAGATACTTTTGAGAGATGAATTGGACATGACAGTGTTCACAAGTGATTCCTATACTTTCCATTCTTAATGGTATTTATGGCTATTTTAGGCGATGTTCCAATCAATATTAATAACGTGCAACTACGTAGAACTGATCCTTATTTTTGTCAAACGGACGATTCTTAAATGATGTTAATGTAATTATTTTGTTGCCTTTTGTTTCGTAATTCTTACGCTAGATGGGGCAACCAGAATGGCAACAACATTAAGAGGGGCATAAATGCATAAATAGTGCTTGTGGTAAATAATATTCCATTAGTGTTTTTGTTGTTCTAAGAGAGCTTCCGGGGCTATTTATTGCTGAAGATGACTTGGCTGTATTATAACTTCTGAACTCGAATATTTGAGTGAAACTACCTCATACGTCGGTTGACCTTTTCAAAAAGTAGGCACATGTCATGTTTACAGAAGAGTCTGCTTATGATGTCTTATGATGTGCAAGAAAATGACGGATATGATGTAGTGGAGTAAAACAGAAGCAATGCAACATTTTAATTTCATGCAAATTAATTATTCAAAGGCATTTTCCATTTGGAAGTAAAAAGCGGCAGTGTTAATGTCATAAATGCTAAAATGTTTTTGTTAAATTTGTAACACTGTGTTGCGTCAGCTTTCGGGAATATTAATATGAACGTACCGCTCTAATGGTGCAAGTAAATTGTGTTTCAACTATGTTTTAGGGAAATATTAAAGGCAAATTTATTTATTTCAGCTGCGAATAACGCCCTTCTCGAGCGAATCCTCCAACCCAACAACGAAGACACCGCTGAATCGGTGAGCCCGGAACCCAGTTCCGGGAACAACAATAATTCCGGATTCCACATTCAGATTGTCGATTCCGGTGGTCCGACAGTCATTGGCACGGAAGCTGCCGGTCCGAGTGCTGAGCAGACATCATTGACAACTTTAACAGGTAGAAATGAAGACTATTTCCAAAAATAAATCTGTGAATAAACTACTTCTGGGGGCCGTGGTAGCTATATTCACAAGTCGCTCAACTCCAACCCAAAAGGTTGTGGGATGAATCCCCCCTGCGGCATGATGATGAAAAGTTGCGAATTTGCCATACTAGTGAATGAACCTAAAGGTAGCATCCCAAAATATACAATAAGGGATCACTAGCAAAATATTAAAACCCCTATTTTCTCTTCATTGGTAATCACTCATTATATATACAATCAAAACTAGCCTTTTGATGAGCCTGTATGTTTATTTTTCTAGGTTTTGACGCCGGCGTACAGAACTGGCTCAATCTCACTGGAAGCCTCATTTTCGCTTCTACAAATTCATCGCAGGCAGCAGCTGAGCAGGGTAAAAGGATGACAAAATACTATAAGATTAGCCATATATTTGCATATTTGGGATATACTATAATTTATGTATTATATTGCTACACTGCTTTAAAAAAATTCCCTTCGTATGTACATTATGACTTATGCACAGAGTAATAAAATACTATGTAGAGTAGATAAGTCGTAGCATAGAGTTTAATCATGCATGCGCATTGGCTAATAATCAAACTCATTTAATAGTCTACTATTCTTTTAAATGTAAGTAGAATCAAGTATTTTATTCCAGACCCGATTGCCTCCATCAGCTGCTCGTCCCCTACAACAGGCCCTTCAGCTGACCCTTCCGATCTCCCCGACGCTCAGCTCCTCTTTCCAAACTCCACTCCAACAAAGGATTCCTCCTCAGGCGTCACAGTGGAAGGGGTTCACCAGACGGACCAGCATTCTAACACACATTCTTCAGTTCAACTACAGGGTGAGGAACATTTCCCAATCAAAATATAATTTTATAATTTTATATAAAGGGAAAGATAGCAGTACTAAGAACTTGATTAATTCCAAGAGGTACCCAAGTCATAATTATAGAGAAGTACTTGTTAATTCATAAACTAATTGTCGCCTTACATAGCCTTTGTTATGACCATGGTATATAGAGTATGAACTTGGTTATGACAGAAGCTAACACCTTTAATTGGCTTGTCAAGTAACCTGCACTGGAAGGAGTAACATTCCATCAAATACTAGACATATCATTGATATGGCATCTACACCTAAAATGCACAATTAAATGGACACATTTTGTTAAATAACATTCATTCAAAACTTTCCGTTTTCTAGATTTATTGGTATCATTTTGCACACGCTCACCCTGTTCTTTTTCCTCAGACGTCACAATGACCAGCGGTGGCGCCCCTGACCCAGCTGCAGACACCACAACCACCGCAGCAGCAGCTGAGCAACAACAACAACAGCAACATGTTGCTCCAGACATGACACAGCCTGTGGATCAACAGCATCAACAACAACAACATCACCAGCAACAACATGAAGATGACCAACAGCAGCAACATCATCAACAGCAACAGTATCAGGGATACTTCAATGGCTCTCCATATAGTGGGAGTAGCAGTGGCAACAATGGCACCTACAGGCCAGCTGCTACAACAGCTGCTGCTGGGTATGGGGCTGCCACAGCTGCTGATAGTAGTCAGCAGTATGTGAACCCATATCAGCAGCTGTATGGGGATGGGACTAATGGAAGCTCAGCTGCATTGGCGGCGTATTATGGAAATGCGGCTGGGGGGAGTAATGGGTTTGGTGCATCAAGTGGGTATTCAACATCAAATCCAAAGCAGCTAGCTGCAGATTATAGGTAAGAATAATATTGAGTAGACACATGGCTGATAGAAATCAGCAGTATCTGAACCCCTATAAGCAGCTGTATGGGAATGGGACCCATGGAAGCTCAGCGGCATTGGCGGTGTATATTGGGAATGTGGCTGGGGGCAGTAATGGGTTTGGGACGTCAAGTGGGTATTCAACGTCAAATCCATAGCAGCTAGTTTCATATTATAGGTAAAGGTTCCCAGACGTTAATCTGGAGAATGCTAAATAGAACAACTGCTTGGGTACATATTGTCAGTTTTACTGTTATTACATTTGGAAAACTTAAAATAGCCAATTTTACAGTAAAATCTTACAATATCTTTAGAGGGGGAAACTATCCAAAAATATTCAAAGGATGGCGTCTCCCTGCAATAGTATTTAGTAGCATAATTTTGGGTTACATGACGAAACCGTCTCCGTCACGGTCCAGATCCTTGCCATAAATAATTCAATCTTTTGACAACTGATAACTTGGTTGACGCGATTCACATTGATAATTTTTTGCCATCATTAATGCAATTCAATTAACATGGGCATTAATTTTTGGAGTTGCGCAGACACTACTCTTAATATAAACAAGCGTATTTTCTAAAATAATTACAACTTTGGTTTCCTGACATTCTCCTCACCTTCCACATTACAGCAGCTACTACAACAACTGGGCCAGTAGCCTCTATGGCAGCGGCGCGGCCTCCGCAGCTGGCGCGGCTTCCTACAGCAGCTACGGCACCGCAGCTGCGGTTGCAGCGGCCGCCCAGCAGCAGCCAATCTATCACCTGAGTAATCTGCCACCACCGCCGGCGATTGCGGATGGGCCGAATGTCATAGATACGGATGCGTTGAAGCCGCCAAGTAAGTTCTACGTTCTATTAAATTAAATGGTGTGGACTTACTAGTGGAACAAAATAAAAAATCAAAGTTGGTTACCGTAATAATTTTTATATAATTTACTGGTTTCGCCGTTGCGAGTAGCTCTGGCCGTGGCAGAGAACGTTAAGTCAACTGTCATATGTTGTTTAATATGCCAGTTAAATGCGGGCTACAGTAGTAAAGAAGATTATTAAAACATTTATCCTCAAGATGCATGTCACCAATAGATTGATCTTTCCGCTCTAAGAAATAGTTTCAGTATTATTCACTAGATGGAGTGACTGGTCCTCTACTCTCTTCTTTTTTGAAAAGGCTGCTGACAAATGAAGGAAACACCTTTGAGTTTTTAAAATAAGTACTGTGTGTACATAAATGCTCTGACAAAAAAACTCAAAGTGGTTTTTTTATCAATAAGGAATTGCTGTTAAATAAACTTGTAATCATATTTCCACTTTGTAGCCTTAATTTATTACAGTTAATAAAATAAAAAATATTTTATATCTCTGTTAGAATATTTTCATTTTTATACAAGGGCTAGCTACTGCAGCTGGTACATGTATTACAGCAATAATTGTCATTAATCAGTAAATGGATGTATATAACATGGAGAGTAGACTACTACTAGCGCCATCTTGGGAGTGATTACTGAACTAAACCAATGGGAGTGCGAAGATTGCCTTATTGTAGCACCCTTTATATATAAGTATTTATTTGACTGATCAAGCCTCCAAAAATAGTATTAAAGTGATACACAGAAACTCTCTTCAGGTTCAGGAAAGCAACGCTGATCGGTCGTAGGTCCCCCAGCACTTTATTAGGACCATAGTCCATAAATTACATATAGTACTGAGAGCTGTCCTCTTGTCAGCTGATTTTTTAGTTCTATTTTGTCCTCCTCAACTCAGCTTTCCTGCCTGTCTTGGGAAGAGAAGAATAACACTCAGCACTGCAGTAATCTCAGTACTATGTGTAATTTATGGACTATGATTAGGACCTACTATGATAATAGTCTTCTTAAATCCTAACCGCAGAGAACATTGCCTATCGTATTTATTTTGTCCGGTAGATGGCTTTGTGCACTTTGTCCAAGGTTCATGGAAATATTCATGATATTGTCTTAGAATACTCAAAGCAAAGGTGTTTGCCTAAGTAAATGCAAAATATGGCAGAAAAATTTCTGATAACACTTTCATCAGACCCCTTTGAATAAATAAAAGGCATATCAATGTCCTGATTGGCCAAGGTGTGTATGGTGACATCTAGCGCTGCAGTGGTTAAAATAAGTATTCTGCACCGTTTTCTGCGGTTACCCATCCAGAAAGAATGGAGGATACTTATGGCAAAAACTTCTTAATGCTAAGTAACATATTGTTTGCCCCTCATAATGTTTATTCTCATGACTCAATCATCGTTAGTACACGTGACCGTATCCACATTTTCTCCCAGAGAGCTGAGAAACGTGACTCCAAAGTCCTCAGAATATGACGAATCATCATAAAATTGGAGGTAGAATTTGTCATCAGAAGTTGTACTCGTGTAAACGAACTCTGCATTGACGAAATTGTCAGCAGTGTAATCAATTGAGTTGCCTAAAATGGGAATACATTAGGACGTACGTATAGTAAGCATATCTAATAGCTAGTTGTTCTCCCATTTTGTGTTCTTTTTGTACACATAGAGCAGTTACTGTAGCTCAATGGTAGCGCGCCAGGCTTAGACAGGGACACTGACCGGTCGTAGGTTCAAATCCCGACACTACCCAAGAACATGGAAGCCTGAAGTAAAATATCTTATTTACTTGAGGATTCCATGCCAAGAATTACTGTGAATTAGTTGTGCTAGTACAACATTATCAAAAACAGAGTCAGTTTTATAAAGCATACTTTGACAGGCAAGATGGTGATTTAAAAAAATACACGTAAATCTGATCAACATATTAGTATGTTATATACTTTATATACTTACTTTCATCCCTAATAAAGAATATATCTGAGAGTGCACTTGATGCAGGCAGAAAATGAATGTTTATACCGCCACAGGTGCCAAGGCAGTGAACGGTCTGAAAGTATTAGTAGGTTCTGAGTAAATATCTACAAACTTACGTAAAGATCTGCAAATCATACCAGATATGTGTCTGTGCTGTCCCAAGACATTTGAGAATCTAGAGGAGAAACAAAATTAATTAAAATCAATGGTGCCATGTACACTAATAGGTTATATTTTTGCCTTTATATAATTCTTAATGGGAGACCGCAGACAACGGCGAAATTTACTTATGTTGATGACCGGTAGATGGCACCATATGCATCTTGGCAAATCAGGACATTAAAAAGCCTTTTATTTATGCAAAGGAGTCTGGTGAAAATGTTTGTATATAGTTTTTCTGCCATATTTTGCATTCAGTTTGGTAAGCACCTTTGAGTATTCTAAGAAAAAGTCATGAAAGTTTCCATGGACCTTGGCCAAGTTGCGCAGTGCCATCTACCAGTAAAAATAAAAACGATATGTACCCTTGTCTGCGGTTTCCCATTGCAATGAACCTGCGAAGGCTCTGCCCTTAAATATATGAAAAGGAAACATAGCAATTTTTTTAAGTTCTTCTTTCGTCTCTAGAACGGCTCTCGATGAGAATGTGGAGCAGCCCGATTTCGGCGGCGGCATGAAACCCCACAGCCGACAGAGTCACGACAGCCACCACAGAAGATTCCACAACGAGGCAACTGAAGCTGAGGACGATCTCCCGCCACCATTAGATTATTTATCAGCTGCCGTGAGTGCACGGCATGGGACACCAACGGATCAGAGAGTAAAATAGCATAATACGACACTTTTCTAACAATCTTTTAATTAATCGGAAAGGGGACTACAATAGAATCGGGAAAGCAAAGACTTTATAATTTCTTTCATGTGATGTTTGATACAAGTACAGTAAGAAGAGTCCTTATAGTTAGCAATTCAAATTTTTGACGGCTTAATTATAATTATAAAGCAAAAGTTCATATTTGTTCTCCTTAACATGCTTAAACGCAAGACAAAATGTTACAAAGTATTGACAAAGTAAGAAAAAAATACATTTTATTTGATGCTTTTGATTGAATTTCAGCAACCCACACCAAACCTTGGCAAGACGTGGACCGTCCACTTTGAAGAGGATGAAGCCGAGCGCTACCGCCGCAAAATGGACCAACAATCTCACCACCATCATCATGGGAACAGGGGACACTCAAGGGAGCCGCCAAGGAATCAGAGGAGACCTGGAGAGCCAAGTAATCATCATGACCTCATGAGGGAGTTTCAAGCAATGTACAATAAATAGAGATATATTAATTGGATTATTGACTGTGATTAAGAGACGAAATATAGAGACAGTTCCTTCTTTGTTAAATCGCCCTTCAACCGCGATATAAATCATATAATAAATGCCAATGTTAATGTGCTGCAGTAGAAATTGTTTACAATATTAATATATTAACATATTTTATAAAGTCGCTCATAGTGCTCATATAATGCAGTCTTAGACAACTCAGAGTCTCAGACTAGCAATTTTTTCGCAACTTTAGAAACGCTGCTATACATGGTAATATGCTTGCAATTTTTCTCGCCTTTAATGCTTACATGTAATATAATAGAACGGTACAACTGTAAGTTAATTAGATATTAACTTGTTGCACAAATGTGCCTTTAAATTAGAAGAATTTCTTCACTCTCCTCCTCTTCCTCTTCGGATTCCTTCAGCCTAACATTGAACGCTGGCTTCAAAGGACAGGTATCCCTGCAGTGCCCCCAGCTTCCATCCGCCTTGCCATCATCTAGAATGTTATCCTCTCCCACTTGGATGGCGCACCAGAAGAAGTTCTCACCGACATCGGTGCAGGCGTCGTAGACATTGCCCTGAAAGATGGCAGGGAAGGAAAAATGATACTCAATACTCTAAGTATATTCAGTTTGACTGATACGAGTGAATAATGTTGTTTATTAACTTTTTTAAACATTTGCTATTATCCGTTCTATATTTAATTTCGCTCTTACCTTTTAACTCAGATACTAAGTTGGCGCAGAGGGCGCCACTGAGTTTGACCAGCGCGCAGCGTCATAACAAACAGCCTTTGTGTCATGCAATTGCAATATAAACTCACCCATGCTTACCGTATAAAAAGGGCGGAAAGTATAAAATATATTTATTGGAAATTTGTTGACAGATGCCTTTGAATATTTAAAACAACATCATGACGCAATGGCTTCCGGTTTCTTTGTTATGACGCTGGTCAAAGATTTGTGTTGCCCTCTGGTGATAATAAGCAGAACTTAGCACTGAGAGCAAAGGCGGAAAAATAGATAAGGTAATAGTCAAGGCAACACTAAATAAAGAAATATTAAGTAGAGTGAAGTAAACATAACTCGGCTGTCCAAATGATAAGAATCAAATGATGCCAAATCTAATTGTCTTAATTCTAGAAAGAGCTTGAAATAACCAATTAAAAGAGTCATTAACCTCTTATGTATGTTTATAGTATCAATACAGATCACTAAACCCATGTTAAAAGTTTCCGTTGGCTCTTCTGAAGAGTTGCAATTTTGGCTTGAAAACTCTTATCATTTGGACAGCCGAACTGTAATATTGTAATTGGAAACCCCCACCGAGCCAAGAAAAACTAAATATCGCATCTTCAAAACAAAATCCAGACCTAGACGATAAAATTGTATCTCATCGGCCATTTATTATTATTAT
>LR139877.1:0-22587 GCA_900659605.1 Tisbe holothuriae
TACGGGCTAGTACCAAGGCATAAGGTTGCCGTCAGCACCCGGAAGGCCGTTGGAACGCTCCCCGTTTAAAAACGTCTCATATTTGACAGAGGTGGAGACAAGGCAAGAAGACAATTTAACTTGTCTACGTGTATTCCATTCGCAACTATAAATCTTTGTCATTTCAAAATAAGCTCCAACCAGGGTTGCCACATTAAACACGCTTGCTAATAATGTGCTTGCTTCAATCTGGAGGCTCCTCTATGTGACTTACAATATATATTCCTTGGAGACTCCAGGCGGCAGCCGCTGTTGGCCAGCTTTAAAACGTAATCTCCCAACGAATGACAAGTCTACTTTTGCAGTAGTGGAAAAATGGACCAAGAAAGAAGAGCTGAATAGGGCAGATGCTTCTAGCCCTTCAGCGGCCGGTTGTCCTTCCCCTCCTATTGTCTATCCTCTCTTACAAGAAAAAGTCAAGCTGTTTTTAAGACAAGGCTTCTCGTCGTTGCAAGATGGTGGTTCTAGAGCTCGTTTCATTGTCAGGCTTTCTCTTCCCGTCATAAGTATGCACGGCGACCTACTTTTGAACAGAAAACATCCTCAAGGGACATTTTAACTTAAGGTGGGGAAAGTGATATAAAGATAAGGAAACGAGAACAGCTAAACTTGCGATCATCCTCTCTTCAGATGAAGCTTAAAATTGAGATGAAAGACATAAAAGTACATCATGTTAGGGCACATCAAAGGATTCGAAACGTCTTATTCGTTGAACTCAAGGCCGCCATCATCGCTTTTCTCTGGCTCCTCTTGCAGACTTGCACATAAAAGAAGAAGACCGGCTGACACGGAACTGATAAAAAAGGAGCTTCGTCACCTATATTATATAAAGTATAAATTATAAACCCCCGTAAGCTGTAATACTCTCATTTGGAGTATTATACACTGTCCAATTTGGTCAGGCGCCCATTGTGTCTAGGGCCACCGACTTACAACTTGAGTATACGCCTATGGTCGGCGACATAGATGTATCTCCAACATGCCCTTGAGAGGCCTCATTGTGTTTGTTGATTATACGAGTTATCCAATGGATAGATAGATAGCTGTTTGGGCTCATCGTTACAATTTATTGCTTGCGTGGAAGAAGAAGAAGAAGAAGAAGAAGACGATGATGAGGATGATAGCACCAAAGGCTATTTGCTCGACATTTTAGCCTAATACACGTTCACAGTGGTTATATATGGATAAGCAGGGTTTTTTCTTTATATAAAAGTACCCACTGTGTATCTGCTTTCCCCATTGGAGGCCGTTCACCTGAGCAAAGGAAGAGACGAGACCTTGACTATGTTTGTTTGTGTGTACAAAATGAAGCTCATAGCGAAGCAACAGAGACTAAGAATGCATTGTTTGCGTGATATAATCTCCAACTTTTACCTTTCGCTTTTTTCTATTGTTTCTAAAAGCGTTGCTCATATTTTACGCCTGACTTTCAGGAAGGAATGCTGACGCTTCAATCGGCATTTGCCGCTGCAATCTGATTTATTTTGCTGACTCTAAGCCTCCGGAGAAGGAGGAGAGTGGATATTTGGGAGATATTTGTAAGTGTCCGAAAATCACCTTTCGAGGCGTTCCCATTTTGGAAGAATGACGTTATGAAGGATAGGAGCTTTTGGCACAGACAAGTTTCAATAACTGCGATATGAAGGGTTAATCCGTGCAAACCCGAAAATCTTTTTCCCGGACAAATGTCAGAGCAATTTGTTTCCGACTTTCCCAACTATGCAGAGGGAACGCAGTTTCTGAGGGCAATGGACCAAAAGAGACAAAAGAGGAGAAGTCCGCTGTGCATAAAACTGGGTCAAAACGAAAACCATCCTTTAAATAATAGAGATTACAGTACACAGGGCACGATGCAATGTTTCACTAATTCTAACAAGCGGTTTATAATGGTATTTTGGAAAGAAAGTTCTTAATGCAACTAAGTTATAGTACAGCAATATGAGAAATAATCTGTTATGACATAATAAATTGGGTCTGATTTCTTGCCTGGGTGCTGAAAGTATTGTATTATATCTAGATCTTCACTCGTTTCCAGGCTTTCTCTCTCTCCAAGAAGAGGAATTGCAAGAGAAGTGAGAAGAAGAAAGAGAAAAGTTTGGCAATTTATGGTTCCAAGGGGACTTTCTTCTTCTTTTTGTGTCCTCATCTATTGTAGCAGCCATCGATCGATTGGAAGAAGAGACGCTCCTTACTTATTTCTTGAATGCCGTTCAGTTTTGGCATGGCTGCAGTCTGGTATTTATATTTTAGAGAAAAAACTAGTCTCTGGCCCGTCTTCTCGTATATAGTTGTAATTTACAAAGGACCGCGAACTGGTTCGTGAGTTTTCTGCAGAGACTGATAGGAGGGCGATGAAAAACTCTCTTTTGGTTCAAAACCTGGTAAAACAGACCGAAGTGAGCGCTATTAACCAAAGAAAACCCGGAAAAGGAAGGTGATTTGCCTGCATACCGTTGTTATTTGGCAAAATAGCTCTTCCCATTTACTTGACTGTTGCATTTTTATTGCGTTTCATCCCCATTCAAGTAACACTTGCATGCATATTGCAATTCATTAGCAAGAGGTACCATGCTACTTCATTTGTCGAGTGATTTTAGATTCAGCTTAAATAGCCTTTTAAAGAATTGAGAAGTCCAGAGCTTTACTATCTGTGCAGATGTCGTTTATTCCCTTTGCCATATTATTCGCTTCTTTTAACAAGAATTTCAATTAGGACATTGTTGGGTTAGACAGGCGGCTTCAAGCTCGAGCAAACTCCATTCTCCATGTGCACATTTTCCGTGATTTTTTTCTACCTTTTTCCATCTGGAAAGATAAGGATATTCAATGCACAAAATGAGATCATTTAGGGCAATACATGAACACGGGAGCTAGAATTGCGAAAACGACCGTGTATAATATGGACTAGAAGAAGAACTCCGGCGGTGGGTAAAAGAGGTGGAATTTAGACCCTCGTTTTCCAGTCGGCAGCCGAGAAAATGATATAAACAAAGTTTTTGTTTGAAAATATAGACTCGTCGTCGGTCGATGTACAAAAAGGGTTGAAACTTTTCCGAGACATATTTTACGAATTCAATCGGAATGCACAAATGCGGTTTAAACATATTTGCAATGGTCGTCGGTAAAGCCACTAACAAAGATTTAAACGGCCTTAGAAAGGCTCAGAAAGCCCTTCTTTTTCTTCTCTTTTAAGAGGACATTGGTTGCCAAAAGAGATAAAAAGCAGAAGCTTGACCATCGACTAAAACTCCCTTTTCGACCCCAAACTGTCTCCTCTTGTTTACGAGTGAAGCTGACTCCGTCCAAGGCACTGTGTACTGTGCTCAGCTGCATTAACGCGACGGAAAATATTCTTTTTCTCCAGGACATTTCAACGGGAAGATTTTCCTTGAAATTGAGGGAATGAATCAACTTCTTCTTCTTCTCCTCCTCGTGCACCCCAAGCTGGCAGGTAATATCTTCTGGCAATGTACTTTAGTTTCATTCCTTCCCTTCTCGTCGTCTATCACTTTAAGCTCATCAAGGCTAATGTTTACAATCCCGTTGCCAAGTGAAAGCTTAACAGCATATTACGGATACTTTAAAATGACGGGAAAGGGACATTTCTGAGCAAAAACTTTGACATGCAAACCAGGCCTTTTTTAGCACCTATGTACCCGACGAAATACTCTCTAATAAAAAGCCATTCTTCTCTCCCTATTTTCTTCATCATGCTCGTTTGTAACTGTTTCCTTTGGCTGCTTCGACGCATGAATTATTATGGACATCACTTAGTCACACAAAAAGGAGAAGAAGACATCGGCACATCAGCTAGCAAGATAAAGGAGCCACATTTACCCACGAATTAATGAACGCCAGCTCTTTAAAAGGCTTTCGAGACGCATAATGTTGTCTTTAAAGGGAGGCGAACGAACGGAGTTTTCCCCCTCTCGGGTTTTATGATCTGAATGATCGTCCACTTTACTCAACATTTACGCAAACCGGGTAGGGTTGCTTTTAGCCTTTTTAGGGTTTCGATGCCCATAACAGACCCAGTCAAAATATAGGGTATAGCATCAACCCTGATCCGAAAAGAGTATTAATGTCAGGGAGAGAAATGGGAGCAGCGGCGTCAGGATAAGAGCCACTTTTTAAAGGTGTGAGTACACCGTGTATATTAGCAGACCTCTGCTGTGCATAGGAGCGTGAGGAGGAGAGTGAAAATGCCGAGTGCATACAGAGTGCGTGTGTAATAATGATCAAGAGGGGGCTCAAAGAGAAGAAAAGCTAAAATTTGGGGAAACTGAAAGAGACAATCGATCATCGTTGAGTTTAAGGCAGCTGTTTTGTTGTCAGGGCTGCTTGAATCACCGCACAAAAAGTGGCTACGTTTTGATCGTCTTGATTTGCACGACAAGTAGGAAGATGCAACCCTAATATCAAAATAAATTGAGTGCTTGCTTTAAAGCCGTTTTCAAGAAATGTGTGAAAATACAGCCTCTTGTAGCACTATAATAATAATGATGATATTCTTGAAAATGACTTTTTACATGAACATGAAATGTAGGGCAATGACTGCTCACAGCGGCTTTTACAAATTATTCCACCCAAGAGAGGAATGAACTTTCTCGTGCGCCGTGGAGCTCGTTACTCTACATTAAGCATTGTCCCCAGAGGAATACAAGGCGAAGCGCGCACATTTCAAGATTATAACATCAAGGTCGTTGAACACATTGGCAGTGCGGTGACATATTCTCAGATCCTTATTTCGTTTTCGTTTCGACAACAATATTATGACAATCGCCGACGAGGGCCTGAATTTTCTTGTCGCCCCGGGGGACGAGGGAAACTAATTTCGTTTTCGATACCGCCAAGGAATGGTGGATTCAGATCGGTGCTATTGGTAAAGAAAAGGGATTCAAAGCTTTTTCAGTCTAGTTAGTTTGTAGGGAAACAGAACAAATTCTATTTCAAGCCAATTGCAATATAATTTTGTAACTGTTTTCGTGTTTGTCAGATGTCACTGCAAAACTTATCGGAAAGTACTTTTTATTGACTGCATGTAGGATTTAATACTTTTGACAAATGTTTGGTTAGCCCGACTTTTCCTCGTTTGATTTATTGGAGGAGAAAGTAGTATTTCGCAGGCTAATTTGTTAAATTTATCGACTTTTTCTTTCTTTTGACACGTCTCCAAGAAGTGTAGACTCCACTCAACTAAATTATACTCAAAGTTTTCTAGATGAATTGAACTTTTTTACGTCGCCGTCTCTCAATTTCCACTTTTCCGTTTACGACTCGACAGGAGTTTTATACACTACTTTACTTTAAATAGTAGTCTCAGTGCAAAGCAATGTTTGGAACACCGGGTGTTTTAAATAGCACACTGGAGCATGAGAGGACAAAACTATAACTAAAATATATGCAATTGCAAGTTGCTACTGTACTGACTTTTGCGTCCATGGAAAAAGGCACCACCCCGTAGCTCTATATTCCAGTAAGTAATGAGATATTCTCTCTCTCTATTCCGATCATCATTCTCACCTTCACTTTACGAGACTTTCTTGGCCCTCGGATTTATTCCATCGTCGTCGTCGTCGTAATCTTATTTCCATTCGATGCTATTGCTTTCAAGCAATGTCGATTTATTCCACATTGTCAAACCTGGCATCCGTCTCCACTGCACTTTATTCAGATTTATGCCCAATCTGCATGGGATTAGCATCAAAAAATCCACCGAACTCGTCGTCGTCACTCAATATGCCAATGTTGCACTCAGCCTTTCGCTTTCTCCGTTTCATGTTTAAACACGAATCTATTGAACAAATGTTACACGGGAATCTGAAAACTTTTGTTCTATTATACTTGATCAGATGCAACTGACATTTTAAACTCGTCTGGGAATTGTTATGTGTGGTCTCCGAGCGCTCTCCTCCTAAACTGAGAGGAAGAGAGCTCTGAAAGTCTCCTCGGAAGCGCCCAGTGCTCGGAGGAGGATAGAGACTGAGAGAGAGTGATCGGAAGATGCTTATTAGAGGAGAATATATCAAAAGTAAGTCGAGGAAATGATGAAGAAAGGAAGGAAACTTCATCATCATCATATATTGTGTGAGCCAAGAGGAAAAAGTTTCCTTTTCGTGAGATTCGGGTCCTGAGAAAGTGCCCACGAACAAAATGTTTAATATATGCCAACAACACTCTTCTTATAATGATCCTGTCCTCGTGTATAGAAAGCGGTCTATTTATGCAGCATAAAACGACTAAGGCGTTGTTGTTTAGCTGACCTCAAATGTGCGGGTCAAGTGTTTTCTTAAGCTTTTCTGCATTTTGCCAAAATGTATATCGAGACTTTTTGGGAGCGTTTAAAAAGCGAGCTTTATCTTTATTTAATACAATATTTGCTCATTGAAGTAGGCTCTTCTTTTTATCCCTAAGTGCTCTCAATTTTATTATGGTCCTATATTTGAACATGCCCACTTGTGTCTCTTTCTCGTTTGATGATATTATTGGAAATGAGCATACAAAAAGTGTACAAACACTGGGGTATAACAAATGTCCTCATAAATATCCCTTTCTACTTCTTGCCCTTCCAACAGTCAATAAAGGCCAGCCAAAAGCAGCTGAGGGTAGCCCCCCAAGAAGGGAGATAAAATATCTCCTCATTTGAGTCGTACAACCCAATTCTTGGGTCGAAATTCGTTGGAACTTGTAATATTAAAATTGAACTTTCGGGTCGGCTAAACATATTAATTATTGCATTATTACTGGAAAATGAAGCAAAATCACAAATCACCAGCCAACTAACAGAGACAGATATTCCAACCATACTGAATTGATATACAGCCTTGCGCATGCCAAGAAATTGGCATTTACTATTTAGTCTTTTTGCTGTATATACCTTCTTTTGATTGTTTGCTCCGGTTTCTTTTCGTCGAGTAACCCGAACGAAAGATAGTGCATCAATATCAGTAAAGAGCTCTAATTAAAATCATTTTAATGGGACGGAAAAGTATATATTGATTGACAATTAAAGCACCTAAATTGTATTATATTTTCAGCCTATGAAGTGGACCACAAGATAGACTGTTCTCTAATACTACTGAGAAGTTAAATGACTTTCAAGTTTAAATGAAAGGGGCAATTTTCTTTCCTTCGCCACTTTGGTCAGATAAATTGGAAAGAGATTTATGCTGATTTTGTGCAATCTAATGGCACAATATTACGGTTATACTCATTATAGTGCATCTCCAGATATTATGTAATGAATACAATATAATTCGTAAAGAGCAGCTAAAATGATGAAGTAATATAGTTTCGCGGAGGAAAGGTAGTTTTGATTCCTGTTCATAGTGTATTTGTTCTTTTTTATTTATTGTTTTCATTTGTGAATGAGAACTGTTCATTTCACATCAACTATTCTTCATATCTCATAATATTACTCTTTAAAGAACCATTTGACTTGATTTGGCTAATATTGAGCTCTCTTCTTTGCTTTCTAGGATTATCTACTTGGTAATGTATATCTTTATTCTAACGACAGTAACTTTGATCATATTTGGGTATTATTAATTCTTATACATTCGTTTCTTGCGCATAGAGACACGGCCTTTGCTCAGTTTGACATTTGATTAACCCTCTGGAACCCTTTGAGGCTTCCTCTCCAACTTTTGCCTGCAGAGCATTAACTGGTTATAGTCCGAATATATTTCATAGGAGAGCAGAAATTAGACCTGAGAAATTAATCATATTTGGCTCAGTGTTTTGTGTTTTATCGTCTCCTTTGAATATTCTTTTTCAAGTCTAATTGGAGCTCTCCTCATTTTCGGCAAATGAATGTTATAATATATAAATATATGTTGTTTCTTTATGTGGTTGCATGCTGTTCTATTTGACTTTTTCATTCCTTGAGCCTCGTTTATAACAATCAGATCGACTCTTTTGTTAACCGTCCATTCAATGATAATGTTTTATTTCATATATCAACGTTTCAATCCTGTAGATCATGCTCTCTGTGTATCTGAAGGTATAAAATGTTTTGCTTCTTGCACTAATTATATTCATAAAAACCAACAACAACATCAATTATTATGTTCATGTCTGGAAGCTACTCTCGGTTTCACAGTTTAAATTAATCCCTATCCTCTCACTCACATTGCTGGTTCAATGTTCTTATCATAGATATGACTCAAAGTGCTCCTCCCTCCCGGGCATGATCATATCCGCCGCAGCCGAGTTCACCTCCGCCGCCGCGATGACCGTCTTGCCCGCCGCCGCCGCCGGCACCGTCCCCTTGAGCACCGTGATCCCCTTCAGACTGGCCGTCCGCTCGAGGTCGCTCACGCTGCTCTGCCCATGCAGCGGAAGAGAGGTTGGGTGAGTGTGGGCGGCGAGGGTCACGGGCGGCGCCGTCGGCTCCGGGCTGTACTTGATCACGCTGTGCACGCCGTTGTTGCCGCCGTTGCTGCCGCTCACCATGCTGACGACGCCCGCGCGGTCCAGCGGGGGCGACGACGACGACGTGGGCGCCGTCGTCGTCGGCGACGCGTCCGACGTGGTCGACGGCTCCTCGTTGATGGTGACGGTGGTGCGCGTCTGCGAGAAGGAGACGCACGAGGGCTTGGGTTTCAAGGCGCCGCCGCCGGGGGAGGGTTGAGCGGAAGACTGCTGCTGAGGCTGGCCGCCTGACTGGGCAGTGAGGTTCTCGGTGGCTATGCACCGGTTGGCCTCCTGGCGCTGCCGGAGACCCGTTACAAGCTGTTTTGTCTGGAACAGAATTACGACATTGACTCGCCGAACATCGAGCAGACCTCAAACAGTCAATGGTTTACCTCCTGAATTTTCTTCTGCAACGCCTCGTTCTCCTTGAGCACCTCTTTGTACTGCCGCTCCTGCTCCCGCGTGTCCTTCTCGTCCTCCTCCTTCTCGCGCGGGTCATGCGCGTGCTTGCGGATGAACACGATCTTGGGCACGAAGATGAGCGCCATCGAGAGGAAGCAGCAAAACACGTTGGCCATGGACACGAAGCAGAAGGCGGCGTTCTGCTGGTCGCCTGTAAAACATGTCAACATTAGAATGTATCTCCTATTCTCATCGTTTTCAGTCCGTACCTATCACAAGCATGACTGGGGCAGTGATGATGCACAAGACGGCCACGTTGTAGATGGCCATGCCCACGTACCGCGAGTCATTGATCTGCCGCACCTTCTGAGACCGGGTCTCGTACGCCAGGAAGAGGCCCAAGATCAGCTGCAGACCCTTGTACGAGTAGACGATGCCTGCAAAGAATAAAGAATAATGAATGATCCCGGGAAAATAAATGATGCGGTCTTTGCAAAGGCTTCGAAGCCTCTTTCCCCGACGACGTGACAAGTCAACTGTGACGAGTAAGGCCAAATTAATGATAGTGGTAGGGTTGACAGTTTTCTATTCAGAAAGGAGTTTTAATGAAATGGCGTCCCTGCGGCCAAGCCTGAATGAGCATCCTTGCGACATTTTTCCGTCGGGGAATCTTTGGAGAAACTCGACATGTAATTAGTTCTTCGAGATTGCCTGTCCGTCTCGTTCTTACTGGTCACCACAACCCTTTCTCCCAAAATACGCACTTGACACAAGACTTCGGTCACTGTGGCATGGATGAAGGGCTAATACGATCAGGCTAATAATGTAAGAGGTCGAAAGGGAAGAATGTGATGAACGTCAGTTATTGGATGGACTAAGGGCCAATAAAGTATAATTACGCGGACTCACACAAGTTATTTATTCGTTAGTTAGAATAAAAGGCGTTTTTGTTACATATTCAGCACCATGCTCGTCATTCACTACCTTTTCAAACACTAAATCCGGGTGCTTATTATTATGATTGTACGCGCCGGCATATTTTCCCAAAACGTTTGTACTAAAGGTGCGAGTCAGTGTGCTACATAATATACTACTACTAATGAAGAGTAAATCCGGATTCTAAATGCACTAAAGGTCCATTTACTTTATTTAGACTCGGGTTCTTTTGGGAGAAAAATGTAGACTTGACATAATTAATAATAACATAAACATGTCAATCCGTACATTTTCCGGATTAGGGCAACGCGTGGGGCAGAAGTGCTCAAAGAAAACATTTAAAGAGGTCTGAATATTAGTGTCTCAATGAGACCTTTGTATTCCAGTTTTAGTAAAGTCTCCATGGCGACAGCTGCTTCATTACTATTCGGCTGCAACTGTTTCTAACCGAGTTAAACGCTACCAAACTAGAACCACTTTCATTGGCACCATTTTTTATTTCCCAGCCAATGAATTACAACGAACAAAAAGTACAACATGCAGGGGAAAACCCCAAAAAGCAAACAAAAGCAGCAAGCCAGGATAAAATGAATGCCTTCCATTATCTATAATTGCTTGAACGAGTTGAAAGAGAGTCTGTTCCTTTTTACTCTGATTCTGAGATGGCCCCAATCAGACTGAGTAGCCTTTCACTAACGAGTTAAGTGCTGCCACCTCCTGCTGAGTGATAGTAAGAGAGCGATAACTCAGTCACGGGGGTGACCCACCTTTTAGAGGACGCTCGTTTATTCGTGGTATAAAAACCACACACAGTCTACAGAATAAAAGCTCGTTAGAGACCCCATGCAACGGTATAAACACCTCTAAATGGTGTCACACGTCTTAGAACTACCAGGGTAGGAGAACTTTCCATGACAAATGATTATGTGCTCTTTATTCTGGTTAACAGCCCATGCAGCTATTGGCATTACCACAGAATTTCACGGTGTTTACAAACAACCATAGCAAATACAACATGTTTGTCACAGTCCTTAAAATTCCGGAGAAATTCAAAACTACTTAAGCCACAAAAACGCCTTCTTCCTGCTTTCCATTTCAGCCCAGTGTTATAAAATGTTCCGAAAATTCCCAAGAATACGAAAGTTTGTTTCCACGTCCAAACATGCATTCTTTTGTGTGTATACGTAGGTGGGTTAAGTGGCGCCTTGTGCACGCGAGTCCCATTCTGGAAATAAAACAAAATAGCCACAAGTAGAAAAGGAGCAATTTGTAGACGACGTCAATGGGAGAAGGACGAGAATAGTCTCGATGGTTTCAGGGCAGTCTTGAGAATTGGTTTCATCTGATATTTAAACGATCCCAAAACGTGTCCGTGCTTCTTTGTACCCTCGTATTCTTTAATCCCACTGAGTGCCGTGAAGGGCATAAGAGGGGGCCTTCAAACTTCCATATTAACAAAGCTGCGGCCTTGCGTATGAAATATTGTATCATCATCCACTTTGTTAACATAACGGGCGAAGCGCGAGCACGGCGCACAATACATCCAATATTTAAAAAGAAGCGACGATCCCACAGGCTGACCTTGTATGATATTGTATATTCAAGCTACTGCTGCTGCTGCCACTCCCTCGAAGGATATAAATCGACCGTTGCATGCGAAGGCCGAAAGATCAAATAAAGGAGATGCATCAGAATAACAAAAGGATTAAAGAGGCAGTTGCTTGTCTTGGCCTTGAAAGTGCAGTAAAGTCTCGTCTGGAATTATAATGAGGGGATGTCTGTTACATTATTGGAGACGCGGAGACACAATAAGGAAGGGCATCAAAAGAGCAGACGGAGATCAAACTTCCCATCTCGGTGAACACACCATGCATAAAAAGTTTGAAATTTCATTACTCCACTTTATTTTATGAGTCATCCCATCTTCATATTGGCCTTCATTCATTGGACCAGCCTTTGTTTTCCTTGCCCCATATGCATGCAGGACGCGTACTAGGGACATAAAGGCCGGCGAAGACAAAAAAAATAAGCTCGCGCGCACTCTTGGCCTTCGGAAACTGCATTGTGCGCTCGAAGCACACCCGGCCGGCCGTTTGTAGTAATCGGTGTAGTAAAAACAAATTCTCTGGAAACGAGCTTCTTTCTTCTTCTCCATTCACGATTCTTCTTGTTTGAAGGCTCCCCACAGCGACCACCTCCGAGAAACTTGGAGGCGTGTGCTCGGAGGAGAAGCAACGATATCACATCAACTACCATATGCATGGGACAGCCCTGCTCAACAAAATCATAACTATATAGCCGGACGGCATTCTCGTAAGCTTCCCAGTGTTTCGATAGCATTTCAGCCGTGCGCACATTATACACACGAAAAGTTTATACGTACTCCTTAGCCATGGTGTTGTTCATGGCAATGTTCAGCGTGGTGAAGAACGAGAAGCGGGCGCTGAGCCTGCGTCGAAAGGACCTGCGGGCGCTCAGGCTGGATGAGGAGATCACCCGGTCGCCCGGCGGCACCCTCGTCAGGAGGGCCAGGTTCTCAGCCAAGAGGGAGAGCAGCACAGACTCAGCAAAGGCGCCCGCTGTTATCAAGATCTGGGTCAAGAACTCGACTGATAAACGTAAGGGGAATATTTTACGCTAATCGTGACATGGTAGATATTTTATTGTCCCTCTTTTCAGCGTTTCAGTTCCGCGCGAGTAGCGACCGCTCAGAGGCGTATTCAAGTCAAGACCTGAGCGGATTCAATCGAGTGGGTCAAGGCCGAAACTGGGCGTACACATATGTGCAAGTGGTGAGTTTTCAATATCATTAAGAGACGAGGAAATTATCGTAGGTGGTGCAATGTCAATCAATGAGAACTATTTAATCGAGGAGTTTCTTTGTTATACATAGAAAGAGAACTTGGCTAATATGTAATAGTACGGTAGGAATCCTTGTTATCCAATGGACTGCCCAGGCTGCCGAAAAGAATTTTATTATGGATGGGATCCATCAAAGTATCAATAAAAGACGACATATTTTAAGTCGTTCGGAATGTCGTTAAAACCGTGTGCAACTTGAAGTATCTGTCATATCATGTCTCTGAAACGCATTTCTGCTTCTATGCCCTGATATTTTTCCGTCGGGAGAAAAGAAAGCCATTCTCGTGTATTTAAATTGACCAAACCGCGTGACTCAAAACACTTTTCGTTGGTCACATGAGCATGCCGCTCATTGACACATCACGATCTTAAAGAGACATAAAGTTGTGACTCATATGTGGGGCAAATATTTGAACTTAATAATGCATGCAGTAGAAGGAAAAGAAAGCGTACGATATAGATCAGATCGAGAGATACGGCGCAATATTTCATCTTGTTCCAAGGAAAGCACTTTACGAAGCGATGGAAACACCTGTTCTCAATAACGTCCATTTTTCAGAGTGATCCGGACCGCTCTCTCATCTACGTGAAGGTGATCTCAGAGGACGGTCGGCATTATTGGGACGTGACAACGACGCCAGATCAGGAGCACTCGTTTGAGGTCTTCTGGAATGACAAGAAGGCGACGTACGCGTTGCGGCCGGTGGACGACGCGGGCAAATGAGAGAGCAAGCGGGATGCGCCGAATGAGGACTGTGATATGCGTTGACAGAGCAATTTTGCTGCCAATTGCCCAAGATTGTGTCCAAAGTATTTAAAATGATATTAGGAATTATTTTAAAATTGCAGTCAAAGATCAATTGTAAATTTTATGCATTTTTAACTATTATTATCTGCTAAGTGTACGTATCCAATGTACAATAATGTTATTACCATTAATATTTCAATAAACGGACCACTTATAAAACACAACATCAACTAGAGATGAACATAAAGTGCTTACCTAACCACACATTATGATGCTTTGATTTGCAATGCTCCAACTGGGGCAGAATCTCCACGTCCTCGTCCGGGTTTGGAGACGGCAGCTTGGCAAAATTCCGCACCTCCCTGGCCAGCGGGTCGACGAGCATCCACGTGACCAAGAGTACGACGTCCACAGCCAGGAGGGAGCCGACGGCGACCCACAGTTTCCACGGAACGACCTCGGCCTGAAAATATAGAACGGCGGTGACGGAACATTCCAGAGCGCAATCACGCAACCTCTCCGTACCTTTCCCGTCTTTCCCTCTTCCTTGGTCATCCTGGTGATTCGATGGACCCGCCATATTTTGCTGAACATTGCCCCGTAGGAGAGGGAGAAGCCGAGAGTGAGCAGCCAGGTGCCAGTGTTGCACATCACTGGAAACGTCTCTGGAGAGACAAACTGGCCATCGAGTCCTGAAATTAACGTCCAATGTGTAGGAGGATGAACTTTTTCGCCAATTTTATGGTCTCACCTCCTGGGATAATGGCGAGTAAGCACAGCATGATGCCAATGAGCATGAGGTTATTGCACGAAGGATGGGAGTGTTGAACAATTCTAAGGGAATAAGAAGCGTTGACACCACCTTGACACGCTTTAATGCACACGTCTTACCTCCTGTGCGCATATTTGAAGTTGAACCACAACATCATTGCGGCAAAAATACACCCCACGATGACAATCGCCACCATTGAGATGTAGAGCCAGAGACTGACGACCCTGATGGCCGTCCGGATGATGGTCCTGTCCTGGGGCACCTTGCCGCCCACCCAGATGACCTTGTCGGGCACCGTGCCGGACCCGTACTTGGGCTCCACCCAAGAGAGGTTGTCAAAGTTCTGGTCGTAGTAGGCGACGACCTCATACGCGCCTTGCTGCAGTTGCTCAACCATGGTCCAGGCCATACGGTCGCCGGTGTCTTGATTGAAAGCCACACTTCCCTGAAAAAAGGAGAATAAAACGGTTTATTATCTCTAACAGGCACTTTCTTAGGCAGAGAGTTTTCCTGACTAAAGACACTCTGGATGGCATGTTTAACATCATCTCACCGATAGTCCGTCAAAATTGAGAGCCCCAAACTCTCCTAGAATGAGCTCCGCGATGCCCCTGTTCTCATAGTTGTAGTCTTCGAGGGTCTCCCCGCGCGCCGCCAGCTTCTCAATGGTCCTGTTGAGTGCCAGCGACAGCGCCCAGATGGCGTCGTAGGCCAGCGGCGCTTCCAGGTAGCCCTCGGGCATGATGCCCTTGTCCACGCCGCTGGCGTAGCGCGGGGACGAGCGGAGGATGTGCTTCATCCGGGTCTCAAAGTCCATCACAGTCTGAGGAAAATGAAAACATCTTATATTTCCATCATAAAGTAAGAACTCCGTTTGATCAATCTGCCTAATCCGATCGTTTTTATCATCCCGAGAACGACAATTATTTTCAGAAATCTGAAAACTTTTCCCATTTCCAAAGTTCTCACGAGGGTTTAAATCACGGATAAAGACCGTTTTAATTTCTGCCCCGGGATTCAAGGTCTCATATTTCAGGTCAAAGGGCCCCTTTTGCAGTTTTCTAATTTAATTTCGTGCATAAAGATGCTATTCTTGGCATTTTCAAATATTTCTCTTTTTTCGGATGCCCTTTTCCCATTTCCTCTTGCCAAGGAGTTGTATTTTATATACATTTCTTCCTTCTCCTAAGATGACTTCTTCTTCTTCCTCCAACCAAAAATGTGATTAAGTGAAACGGAAAAGCTGAAATGGAGTGAGACGAAGGTTTCAACTCAGGGATGACAGAATGCTCTTCAAAATCAAAGTTAAACTCTAGTACTCCTTTGTAGAAGAATGTCACCAATGTCAACCCCGAAATTCTTCCAAGAAAGCCTCGACACGCCTCACAAATATCATCATCTCTGCTTCGTTCTCTAAACAAGATATTTCTTGCATCGCCGGTTTTCACTCTCGTAAAATGAGCGTGATAAATGGTTTAAGAAAGTGACACTTTTACCTTTCCGGATATCGTCGGCTTCTTGTCCTGCGTCCACATGAGCGCCTCCGTGGTGAAGTGGCCCTCCGCCGCCTGCTCCATCTCCGACACCGTGCAGTTGATGTTCTCCTCCTCGAGGTGGATCTTGAACCAGTTGTCCTCGTAGAAGCCGAGGAACCACCAAACGTGCTTCGGGCCGTACATGTCCTAAGGAAAACATTTGTGGGTCAAATATAATATAAGAGAATTGCGTGATGGATGCAATAAGTTTGTTGTGTACTTTTGGAAGTCTTCCGTAAAAGTTTCTTGATGATTGTAATGTTCCAGACAGAGCTGCTACTTCATTCAACGTCCAGACTCTTCCCCTACTGCATAAAATTACTTAGTCATGAGGCAATATAACTGTGAAGTACACCGTCAGTTTTTCCTGCTATGTGGGTATTCGTCGGTAATAAATATGCAAATAGAAAGCATTAAAAGAAGCCATTTTATGACTACAAGCTGAATGTATTTTAATGCATTTCAATTTTTGGCTTTCAGTTCCGCCATTTAGATCAGAAAGATGCAAAGAAGAAAATGGCAAAAATCTGACTGAAAATGTCAGCAGAAAATGTAGGAAATTATTATTCAAATAAATAAGGCAAAGCCTTTTTTCTTTTAATCTTTCAATTTCGAAACTGAAGACTTTCAGTTCCGCTTTGATTCAACGGCCACAGGACATTACCCACCTCCCTACTACACAGCCTAGATCAAAAGCCCTATCCATGAATATAGAGGGCATGCACAAACATACCAACTACCAAACTATTGATTATTTAACGGTTGTTTTTGCAGGGTCAACTTTGTTTTCTTGTCTTCTTTGATCTTTGATTCTCTCTCTCTTCTCCAATAGAGAGATAGAATGAGAAGGAAGGGCCTGAGTTGAAAGAGAAATAAGTCAATTCAGTGCCTTCTTCTTCTCCTTCTCCTTTTGTTCCTCTCTTGTTATTCAGCTTCCGCCATCTCGATTGGATGCTGCTGCTGCTGCCACTGACAGCAAAGGAAAATAAGGAAGTTTGCGCCCACTACAAAACCATTCAGACTTGGCGGATTCAACACAAGAAGGGAAAAAGGATGGGTGCCATCTCATAAAAATACTTCGCATTACTATATTCCTGCAATTTTTAACACTCATGGTCATGGCTTAAGAAGAGTGTCGTTTCTTATCCTTACCTGCTTGTATATCTCACACAAGACTCTCCTGGCCGCCTTGACGTAGAACAGCCCCACGATGATCCTCGCATCCTGCCGCTTCAGGTTGGCGACGGCGGCCGCGGGGTCGAGGAGGAAGCTCTGCCGCGTGGCGATCTCAATGCCGCTCGACTTGGACCGGGTCTCCAGGTCGTCCAGGGTCTGGAATAAGACACGAAAGTTAACCCACTTTTCGCTCTTCTTCACACATCAGGGAATGCTGCTTGAGTTCGTTTTTAAAGGGAAGAAGAGGCTGCAAAAGTTTCCCCTTCTTCTTCTTCTTCAGCAAGAGGTATAAAAAGACGCACTCCTCCTTCAACTCTGTGTAAAAGTTTTGCCTTTCGACACCCTTCTCTACATTTTCTGCTGCTCTGTCGAGCTTGAGTGCCTTTCAAATTGTGTTTGTTTCTGATTTCTTCCCTCACTCACTCACACATCCAATGCAATATCCGTCATTTTCCCTTTTTGAAGCCCTCCTGTCAATGGCTTGTCGTCTTGGAAAACGGACTTTGAGTCTGTTGTGTGACCATAATTCCAAGTCAACAGGCAAACTCTTTTTCGCTCTTGGGCGCGCACACCTAATCAACACTTTTCTTGGACGAAACTTTTCCCCTAACACAGTGTCCGAAGGGAGAGCGGATGCTACTTACAGGGTGCCAATTCGGATGCAAGCCTAGCTTTCATTGTTAAGTTGAATTTATCGACATTCAGGTCTGATTCTGGCAGCCCTACCTTTTTAAAAGTATCTTTTCTCTCGAGTGGGGGAAAACAAAAGGAAAAAGTTTACCATTTTTCCTTCATTGGTCCAGGGGAAATTCTGGGGAAACAAGAGGGAAAAGAAGGTAGCCAGTGACAAAGGGAATGTTTTTCTAATTACTTATAAAGCAAGAGGTATTGTATAAGCAGAGTCTACATTAGCACTTTAATTGTCGTTTACAGCAGTTTGTCTCTGACAAACGGAATGTTTTGCATTGACGAGTTCCTTTCCTTTCTTGATTCTCCTTTAGTAGCTGTTGGCAAAGCTCAGGGAGGAGGAGAGAGAAGCATTTGCTTTCGGTTGATTTGAAGAAACAAAAGGATGTTGAGTTAGCAAAAGCATTGCAAAGAAAAAGTCTTTTGTGTGTTGAGTTTTAGAGGCCCCCACTTTTCTTCTTCCTCTTCTTCTTCTTGCTGTGGGGCTAATGAAATTAAGAGTGGTAGTTTTCTTGCAGCAGCAGCAGGGCCCACTTACTATTTGTAGAGTGGCAGAAGAAGAAGAAGAAAACCTTGTATGCGGGACGTAATGGATTGCTCCTCGCTTTGAAGATGGAGGTGGAGCAAACCAGCCAGCCACCTGATATTTGCTTCTTGCCACCACGCCAGAAAAAGTGCCAACAAAAGTTCCAGATGAAAAGTTTACTTCCACTTTATTCGCTCGGTGCAAAATCAACGATGTGTGCTGTGTACACTGAGTACAATGTTCAAGATCAAATGTACCTTCAGTGGGAAGACGGCTAATTTGCTCAAAGCGGTTGGAGGAAAAACAAGAACAGTCTTGACTTGGTAGTTTATGGACTCATTCTTCATACTCGTATACCTTTACTTTAATTGGCAGAGGAAATAAATGCTTTTATGGGCAATACACGATAACGAAACATGAACAATATGTTGCCCAAGTAATCGGTTCAGGATTTCTGAAATATTACATTGTCGTAATAAGATAATAAGAAGAGTAAAATAATCACATGCTTCATTAGCTAGATAAGCCAATCTTATCTTTTATCTAGTTCTTCATTGGTTTCTCTCATTCCAATTGCATTGACTTTATGGAGAAATAAAACGTTAAACTTAACTGCATTCTCTCAATTTATGACAGAAGTCCATTAAGGTAATGGCAAATAGGGATAGGCGAAGGAAACTTACGTTCGGTAGAATTTTTGTCAGTTGAAAGAAAAGACACGTAAGCAGATTCATAAAATTCGATAGGAAGAGATATTTTTGAACCCTTTACACTAAGTTTACAGAATTAGGTATTTGTCTAAACATGCAACGGTTTTGTACCTTTGTCCCGTAGAAGGTAAAATTATATTCTAATGACCAAGTCCGACTTTGACAAATTATGCGCCAAACGACTTTAGGATTTCGTTGAAGAATATCCAGGATTCATGCGACCAAAAACTTTTCATTGCGGGCTGGAATCGTTCTCGAATTCGAAAGCATTTTTAACAAAAAAAAGTTGGACTTATCTATTCTGCTTTGTCTCATTTTGAGACAGTTTAACTTTGAATTTTAAACAGTTGCTGGCGTTATTTGCTCACCAAAGCTAAATAATTAAAGCAAACCAGAGCAAAAATTCGGTTTGCGGTTTAAATGTACTTTTAGATATGATTAAATTTGTTTAACGGACATGAAACATTCCTAACGTTAAACAGTTCATCATTATTATCAGTTTATCCCTTTTTGTACATCAAGTATGATACCGCGGCTTTACCTTAAATGACAATGAAAAAGAAGTTCTTTTTCCAAAGTTTTCATGATAAATGGACTTTTCTATCCCCAAGAAATTCATTTTAAATTCATGCAGTAGGATTTAGTCTGTTTAATATTACTGTTATTACCAATTTGGAGTCTGCTATCATCATCATTCATCACGATTGCTGCCATTCACTCTTTTATATTGCCAAGGACACAATAATAATAACAAAATGGGTGCAGAAAGTGAATCTCTTTTGAGAGCCATTGAAGCGTTTTGGTGCATTCGGGACAATGGAGTGAAGAACAATGGAAAGCAGCAACAGGGGACAGTTAATGGGAAAAGGAGAATGATGATGTAATTATTATAGGGCATCCCTGAAACATTGTGTTGCCAAGCTAGTCTGTATATTACATAATTGCTTGAAAGGATACTATAGAATACATTGCAACTTTTAGTAAATAAAAAATGTATACATTTTTGAATAGATGTTGTAGAATTGTCAATGCTTACAAATGCAATGTTAAGTCAGTAAAAATTATCCTCAGGTTTCCTCTAGGAAAAAATATGCAAGTTTTTATCCAAATGGAGGCCACCGAAAAATATTCAAACAAGACACGGAGGAACTGGCAGATTCAATTATGCCTGGAAAAGTTCAGAATTTCGCTTAAAATACACCATAAAAGTCCGCCAAACTCCCAAATGTATGGCATGTTTGTGTATAATTTTGGCAATGGCTTTTTAGTCTTTAGTTTTGGGACCGAGCGAAACTAACTTTTTTTCTCTCTCCAGTTGTTCTGACAGCGAGTTTGGGGAAAAGTCGTGGCTGGAATCAAGGATAAAAGGGGACGACATCATTCTAAAAGCTTTCGACGTACAAAAGGATGAAATATGTCATATAGCAATGTTTCATTCATTTGCTAAGAAACTGCAAACGTTGACGAATCAAAACGGCATTAAGAGTAATCGATGCAGACAATTATGATGAAAACCCTGAATTTCTTGCATTCTCATTCTCTTTAAACAACCGAGTCTCAAGGGAGTTCTCAACTAGGCAGTACTGACTGATAGGATTACCAATCTATTTCATCCGGTGAAGCTCTTCTACAAAGTCGTGTATATTCCTAGTCTTCTCAACTTTTATTTTGTCCTCCCTGATTGCAGATGAATTTAGTGAACCGGAAGTGAGCTGCTTTCCCTGCCTGTGGAAATGACGGTTTTGATGCAGTTGCTAAACAACAGAGAGATATGCAAGATTGAAAAGATTGTCTCCTTATACAGTTTATTTTATACTGTCGCTTTAACGACCCCTTTTTATGACTATATCCAATGTTGTGACTCCCTCTCCCTCCCTATAAATAAAAGTTTGCGTTAGTTGCCACCACGAAAACTTTCCTCGCGTTTACGGTCTCTGATTAACTTTTTAAAACCCGGCTGCTTTGGGTTCCACAGGTTTTATTAACCGTATCGTGCATCAAACGTGTCTTAATAAAGTGAAGAAAATAGTAAAGGAAACGTATTTCTTTGACAAGTACATATTGTTAGGCTTTTTAAGAATTTAATTTGCTTTGGTTTGAGTGCTAACTAGAACTAGAACTTTGTAAAAAAAAACCTTTTTCCGTGGTACATGGCTTAAAATGGGTTGGCCTGATAAACAGACCAGTCAAAATAGGCGTCGTAGTAACCCAGATCTTTCAAAACTCGTAGGGAACATATGAAAGTTGCTGTTTTTCAGCTTCCGTCAGACGAGGAGAAAGAAAAAAAGTTGAACATTGTTCGGTCTTTCTCAACTGCTTTAAGTTTCCCTTTTGTACAAACACGACACTGGCAGTTAAAGGGAGGGTAGTTTTTCAGTCCATTTCCTTGTTACATGCACGCTATTGAATTATCTGTTTAAATTATGTCCCCAATAAGGTACTAGATTAACGAATGTCCAAGCTTTTAAGCTTATGTAGGATAATACTATTTGAGGTACAACTGTTTCTTGTATTTCTAAAGCCTTTCATTGGTGTTACACGGCAACAGCAATCCAGCTGCTCTGGAATTCAGTTGGAAACGAGAGCTGCACATTCCTTATTTTCCTGCGTCTTCATCTCAAGAGTTGTTTCTTTTGTACATGTGTACGCCCTCAAAGGTAAAAAAGAAAGGATAAATTGAATTTATATGCTAATCAAATTGGCCAGCTTTTCCCTTCGGAGAGAAGAAGAAAAAAGTCTTCAAAAGGTAGAATAATGGCTAGTCTCAGCGACAGGATACTTTAAGCAGTCGTATTATGCCTTAATGGCTGCGATTAGTCTAAATTGTTCGGGGGGCACATGTTTGCAATGCAAAAGTAGGACCATTCATACACTAAAAATAAAAAAAGGATTTGTACCCCTTAGACGGTGTTATGTATTACTAGGATTAAACAGAATCCGGAAATTTAACAACTTTTCTTCTCCACCCCAACACTTTTTTAACACCTTACCCTTTTTCGCACGTGGAGTAATAAAACTGAGAGCAACTTTTTCAGAGCAATTTACAACTTTTCTCTAACGCTTGATGACGCACATGTAGCTAGTTTAAGCATTTCAAGTGAAAGCTAATCCCCTCTAATATTCAACTTTGTATCATCTATTATGTAGCTAAAAGAATCTTTTCCTACCGTGCTGAAGACCTCGACCGCCTCCTGCAGAATGGACACCCTGGCCCACCCGTAGCGCTGGAACACCCGCACCCTGGTCGGGTTGTGGACCGTGGCTGAGGGGTGCGTCCGGAAGAGCGTCGGGAACCGTTTCCTGGAAGCCAGAGATGAAATATATTGTTAGAGATCGGGAAAATGTGCTGCGGAGGCAACTTTTGATTGGAGTCTACTCAACGACTAAGGGGGAGAAAAAGGGAGAATGTAACATTTGGAGCATTAGTAAAGTTATTATGTTACCACAAAACCTGTTTTCCACCGATTGGAAAGTTTTTGTTGTCACTGCAATTGAGTTTTAGAGTACGTAGTTCTTTTGGAGATCTGTCGATTTTTCATCGAATTTACAGAATTGACAACAGGACAGATTTGGAGATTGAAACAAAAATGGAAATCGATGTTTCAACGTCATCGATTTATCTCATTAGCGGTGGCAAAATATTGTGGCATATTTTGGATAACGTTTCTATAAAAATGGGTCCATAATTGCTCTTAATATTGACAAGTGAAATTAAACATTCCGATGGTCCATTTTGAGACCGAGAATGAGCTACTTTCACGGTCGGTTATAGGGTCCGA
>LR139878.1:0-17548 GCA_900659605.1 Tisbe holothuriae
GGTGGAGACGATGATGTAACTGTTGTTGTTGTTGTTGTTGTTGTTGTTGTTGTTGTTGTTGTTGTTGTTGTTGTTTTGTATTTGGTTTATTAGTTAATACTTCTTTATGTTTCTCCTCTGTCTAAAGAGAGACTAGTAGACACCCAAGAGGTGTTTTTGTTCTTACGTGTCTGCTCATGCAGACAAAAGGAATATCTCCTTAGTCGCTGACTGCCTTTGTATGTGTCATCATCATCGTCTATTGGCTGGAATTATAATATTAGATATTCCCCCTCCTCCTCCTCTTACTACAGCAGCAACTAGACATGATAATGATAATATATATCTTGGCGAAGTGTTGAAGCAGCAAGCAAGCATCAATAAGGAAGAAAACTCGAGCTGAATACATAGAGAGGGGACTGAAATAAAAGGAATTCTGACACACAAATGCCTCCATTCCTTCAGTCGGTCACGAAACGGGAAGAAAGAAAAGAAATCGGGCCACTCTATTTTCTTGACTTCGTTTTATTTTCAAGGCCTTCTTCCAGTGTCTGCGTTCTATCTTTAGTACCGGGAGTGGGGTATGAAGAAATGGGATATATTCGAATCGATTTTTCTACTTCCTTCCTGCAGTATTATAAGAAGAATGGAGAGTATAGAAGAGAGAGAGAGAGAGAGAGAGAGAGAAAGAGACCTCACATGGTCTGCTCGAGATATGTTCTCCTGCTTCAATACCTGCTGCATGCCGTTTGAAAAAATGGAGTTTTTGCCCAACTCGAAAACAAAGCTTAAAAACTGAGTTGGAGGGAAAACTACATGTCAGACATATCCTTGACGTTTGCCGTTTTTTCTGTCAATACTTTTCTTTCAAGCACAAAAATGCGGCTTTCGCTCTGTACACAAAGGAAATTAATGACACTTCAAGGGGAAAACAAACAGGTATTTGAGTCGTTGTTAGAGGGAGAAAAACGTTTGTTGTTTGTGGTTGGTTAAAATATATACTCTCGCGGATATAACTGTCGTCTCTTGATGTGTGAAGCTGTGAAGGCCTCAAACAACAACAAAGGCGGCGCCCATCATCATAAGCCACATTCCACCGATGACGACAAGAACCCCCAGCAACAGCCTTCCCATAGCTGAGCTAATATATATTCCTTTTTCCCTGGGGTGTCAGGAAATTTCTTCTTCCTCCTTCTCCTCGGATATACATTTTAGGGTCGGATCAAGCTCAGCCGTCTGTCAGGCCTTGATACCTTTTTTCGCTAGACGGGATCAATGGCTCTAAACGTACAAGATGCATTGGCGGGATTCTGCTCATTCAAGGTTGTTTGTACGGTCAGCTGACTGAGTGCATAAGGCAAGAATAAATGCATGATGCTACTTTTTGAAGTATTGTGTCAGAAAAATATTGCAATGTAAAATATACAGCAGCAGGAAAAAGAAGCATCGATTGGCGCGGCCAAATACTAAGAAAGAAGGATGAAGATGTTGCAAAAAAGCTGAATGGTTCAGGGATGCCATATATTGCTAGTATTATGGCACATATTATATGCATTTAATGCAATATTACCTGTAGAATATCGTCCCTTAAATTGAAAAGTGGGATTTGCTGGTGATCAGGAAAATTGAAGCAGCAAAAAAGACGAATCTGCACAGAAGCAAATGTCGAAAGCGAGAAGAAAAGGTAGAAGAAGAAAGAGTGGATTTAGCTCCAGGGGTAATTCATAATAGATGTCAGAGGATGGAGGAGACAGAAGAAGGATGTACGACAGCCTTTATGACTGCAATGAAAGCGTATTGCACCACCAAGGACGAACACTGAAGGTTCATATTAGAATAATATCAGTCGTCTTGACTTTTTCCCTCCTCCACTCATCACAATAAACATTAAAGGCATGGAGTATGGAATATAAAGTGTGCATTAAAGTTATATGTCTATGACTCGAATAGGGGGCTGCAGAGAGGGATAACGTATAAAAGTGGAGGCTCACAAGGAATAAGAACGATGTGTATCCTTATGTGTAGCCCACACTAGTAGCAGCTGAGAGAGCAACAATAAATGAGAAAATCAGGGGAGTCTAAATGGATTAGGGGAGCAGAGATAGAGTCTCTAAAGAGGGAAGACAATACCATTCTCTCAGTCACGGGTGGGGGGTGGGAAATAGCTTTAGTTGAAAAGAATAAAAGGGCCGGAAGTAAAAGACAATTTGCTGCTATGCGCATCATAAGAGCTAAGATCGCCCCCCTCCTCTGTCCAAAAGAATACATTACACCATATAATATGACTAGAGCCTCTTAACAGATTAGAACCATATATGGCACACAATACACAGAGCTATTGTGTTGTTTTTACTGCCCTGGAATAGGGGGAGAGGGAAAAGACAAGGGGGTTGCTATTGAGGTTAAGACTTTGAGCTCTCCATTTTAGACCCCGAGGGAAAGAGGGGGATGGGGACAGTGGGACTTTTTGACTCAGCAAACCACCCGTGCATGGCGGGCAGTTGATAAAAAAGAAGTAGCACCCGGATTTGAAATACGAAAATGTGTCTTAATTGAGATAAAATAGCAGCAACAAATGGGTGTTTTACTATTTATATAGGACGCTCCCTCTGAACTAACACGATAAGGGCTGAACAATGGTGCTAATGTAAGAGACCTTTAGAGAGCTTTAAAATGGCTCCTCTTCCTCCAAAATCCTCGTTTCTATGGTTGGAAAAGGAATCTCACTAATGCTCCCATCTACCTTCGATTTCTCCACCCCACAATTTTGACCTTTAACGCCACATTGACTCCTGGAGAAGAAAAGGGGGAAATACCGATATATACCACAGTGTGCTGTATAGACCATAACATACCGAAACCTTTTTCCGCCTCTTTCGCTTCCTGCCTGATTTCCTTTCTTCTTTTACATTCCAGGGGTTATTTGATCTCCTCTTGTTGAAAAGGAGGAAAAAAGGGAATCTTTTTTCTATATATCTACTTTTTCCAGTTGTGCGGAGTGTGGCCTAGAAATAAATATAGGTTATGGATAAGGTAGCTTTTTCTTGAGCCTTTTTTGAAATTGCAAAGTGTCATCCAAGGCTGTCAAAAGAGCACTTGCTATATTTTGTCTGTTTGCCAACATCAAGGCCACTTTAATTACGTGTAGTATATACGCACACATATATCAGCCATTATAGCACCATTTACAGCGCCCCTTTAATATGTTTGCATAACAGCTTTCCATTGACGTACAGAGTACATATTATATGTCCTTGCAATCTTTTCCCATAACGTATGCAGCTAACACATTTATACTACTACTATACTACGACCACATATCGGCTGAAATGACCCTCGTTAAGAACGAAAACCGTCACAGCGGCGTTTTATATTTCATTCCTATGCACGCGACTGGAGCTCTCTAAACGAAGGTAGAAAGAATAGCCAGCGGCCAGAAGGGCAAAAGCGAGCTTCATGACCTTCACCCAGATATTTTCTCAGCCTTTATTATTCCGCTGCTGCCTGTTTTATATAACTATATATACATTGTCGCTTTTTATATGCCTGGCTCAGCTCTTGAAGAACAAAGTTTTTTTTGAAGACTTCTTCTTGCCTGGGTGACTTTGCGCTGGTGCAGAGAAGGAGTGAACATGGCTTACTCAGGTTTTTTGTATACCCCAGAAGATTGAAGTAGTTTTTTTCTTGCACCCAGCCAGCTTGGTTAACTTTGAGCTCTCTGTACGTTGTTGTAAAGCGAGGTATTTTTATGCTACTTTTGCTTCCGCCGCCGAAACTTTTTTCTTCTTCTTCTGTTTACAATTTGAGTACAACAAAAGAAAAGGAAGCCAATTTTGTGCCTTCATATAAAATGCTTAAGAACTGGAAGACGAAACAGACCGGGAAAGGGGGAAAACCCTTTTTCCGTCAACTGGAACGTACTGAAATAATGCGACAACGACATTAAAAACAGCTCATTCCACTACAATCCCCTCTTCATCCTGTCGATTTTATGTCACATATATTGAAACTTTGCCTGGCTATTATTATATGGCTAACGGGAGGGAAAAGTTCCCTTCAGCCCGGTGGAAAAAGGGCTTTTTCGTCGTCCTCCCCCTCCTTAAAAGTGTATAAAGTATCAGGCACGGCGCTCCAGCAGAAGTGAAGTGATTAATCGAAGATGGAGAGTGGCCTAATGGGCTTGAGAAGAAGAAGAAGAAAGGAGGCTGAGTAGGACATCAGGGATGCCAGTTTGTAGAACTATAGAGCTTAATTACTGCATTATCGACCAAGAAGAGCAAGTGTACTCTAGACTCAAGAGCAGCCCTGCTGTTTTTACGATCTCTTACACACACCCCTTTAGATCGACTTTACAACCTCATTTCTTTCTCTCTCTCTCCTTTTCTTTGGCACCAAGAGTGCTAATTCTAAAGAAAGGAAGGAGGAAGAAAAGGTCAAATCTCTGTATCGCTTCTGAAATTTACTGGCCTCCTTCTCGTCTAACGAGTGCTGTACAAGGCCAAGACCATAGAAAGTACAACAGAATGCAAGGGTTGGCTCATACTGTATACCGGTATATGCTACATCAATTTTATCCTTTTTTCAATTCCCTTTGATTTAATCGCATAATTATGTTATGACCTTTACTCGGACAAAAATCATACTACTGATAGTATGCGCGATGCATGATAACCCGGGGATTTGAATGACCTTTCTTGTACTTTTGCAACTGCAACCTTGTTTGTCTTTGATTTTTACTTCACATGGAAGGCGACACCGGACAGATCAATCACCAGAAAAGAAAGAAACAGATAGAGAGATTCCTTCTTGTCAAGTATCATTGCATCATTTACAAAAGTACAACCTATGTATTGTTTATAACAGAAAAAGATTGTTTCCAGAACTGAGTGCATCCAATGCCATCATTTCTCTCTTGAGACTGCCCTAGTCTGTTTGGACAGCGGCCATCAGGAGGAAGTTTTTCAAGATCGAAACAGCAGAAGAAACTTTTTCCTCTTCCTTCCTTCCACGATCCATCCCGCAACTGTCTTAGACTCTTATCCTCACTCTCTCCTTTTCAGCTTAGCACGAGGAAAAGGATTTTTGAGTCACGTTTTCACTATATTGACTATTTTTTCATTAAAAGCTACTAAAATGGTTACAGTAAGAAAATATCGTTTAGGAGTGGGATTCGAACCTGGGACAGTCATTGTCAAAGTGGATTAAGTTGCTTTGAGAGACACAAAGTCGCCCAGAGGTTTCTATCCTTTCTTTGACCGGCGGAACGCTAACGTGGGTGTGCGATTTGGCGGAGAAGAAAAGAGTTTTGAGGGTCAGAAAGTTTGAACAAACAGAGGTTTAAAACTATATACGCTTCTTTTCACGTTGAAGAAGAAGGGAGTTAAGTAAGAAAATCAAGGTCAAGACTGAAGGAAGTAGACTGGGTCAAAAATAATTCTGTTTCAAAATGCAACCCAATTTCGCTACAGAATAGAGGATAAAAGAACTGAAAAGGTTCTAGAAAAGTGGACATCAGGTGCTAGTTACGACTTCTTTCTTTCCTTCTTCTCTTTAAAATGGGAAATGTCCGTTTCTTCTTTCTTCTTCTTCTTCTGTTCCAGCTCCTAATTCAAGTTCAGTGTGTGTGCATAGGGAAATTGGCCCAGCTGGCAGCAGCACGGAAATGAGACAGTAGTCCAAGGGTTCCCAGTCCAAGTTAATATTGTGAAGAAGAAGCAAATTGGCGACTTTAGACTTTATCTTGAAACGAACGACCTTCTCTTTCTCTTTCTCTTTTTTAGCTAGACAACCACTATGGAAAGGGAAATCAGGAGTGTCTCATTTCAAAACTTTCATTTCCGCATTGAATAGGGATGACTGTCCCTAATTTCAGATTAAATAATATAGTGACTATTTAGGACTGTCTTAGTTGGAATACCCTTACATTGGTATCCCTTGTATATTTAAAGGTCTATTTTAAGCATACTTGAGTGTGTATTTTTGTAAATCTGACCATGAAACTTTAACTGAACTAATTGTAAGTCCCGTGTAAATTCCTGTTGGATAAAAGTTCTTTTTTCTGCTCTTCTTCTCCCAGCGCGACCTTTTATTCCACTTTTTTCTTCTTCTCCACTTGCTGCAGTTTTAAATTGAGAAGAAGGAGCAGCAACTAAGAAAGAGGGCTTAATGAGGTCGAATTCAGGGCTGCCAATGTGTCCATAACTTGGCCTTTCAAGGACTTGATCACTGTAACGGAGAACTGGCAAACAGAGTTCGTAATGGGAACCCCTGAAAAGAACCTCAAGGGGTCTCTTCACCACTCAAATTCTGCGCAGAGAAGGAATCTTCCTCGAAATAAAAGTATCGAGGAAAGAACTTGTAGTGAGCAAGCTAACGACGAGAACCAACTTTTTCCTCAATATTTTTAACCAACCCTGTTATATACTTTTCCTCCTTAGCTGTAACTGCCTTCTTCTCTTGTCTATTTCCTCTTCACCTAGTTGTTAATTCGGTCAGGCAGTCCAGAAAAAGGAAGAGAGGAAAAAGTTTTGCAAAGCCAATCAGCTACCTTGAAAGAAGAAACAAGTAAAGAAGCTTCTTCACTTTGAGTCAAGCCACTCCAATCCATTTTCTGTCTGTCCCTCAGACAGGTGTCTTTGTCTACTCCTGAAATTGAATATTCCGCGGGGAAATTTACGAACTCTCTCTCTCTCCGGAGAAGAAGATGAAGGGCAGGAGATTTGCACTCTTCTCAAGAAGAATGGGCCACTTTAGAGATTTCTTCCCCTTTTCCTCCTCAATTTGACCTTGCCTCAAAGGGAGAAACAAACTAACTTCATTCATGGGGAAAATTCGTCCTCTTCTAACCCTTTCATGCTAAAAGATTAGCCTTGGATTTCTCTTGGGCAATTGGGAGCTGAATGAAAAAGGCCGCCGCCGACAAATAAAGGCCATTTTGTCACACGACGACAAAAGTTTCTTTTCTCTTTCCCCAGACAAATCAATGAGCTCCGTTTATCCGTATTGCCAATGGCCAGGGATGCCATTTGACCTTTTATATTAAGCTTTAAATGCTAAAATGGCAACCCTGAAGTATCCAAGGGCTCATGATGATGACTGAGACTGTGTGCCCTTCTTCTCGTTTTTGCCCTCTGGCTTCGTTCATTCGGCAAAAAATAGACGAGAAGGAAAAGAACGAGACTCGTCATCATCATATGGGAAAACTTTTCTCATTCCCAAGAAGAAAAACAAGACTCGTAATAGATGGAAGAAGAAGAAATCTGAGGGTTGGAGACGAAGAGAAGACTCGATCATCTGATACAATTATAACTTTTAAATATTAAACCCCGGTTCTATCTTTCTTTATTTCAGGCAATCCTCTGGTCTGCTCCTGCTCCTCCTACTCGCAAAAGATCTGGCTCCGGGCCCATCGAAAGTGGATCGACCTCGAACGGCGCGGATCCAAAGTCGGCCCTCAATGCGCCGAACCGGAGGCCCTCATCGACCGCCACCTGCTGACCGTCAAGGACTCTGAGCTGTGCCCGCTGCCCTCCGTCAACAGCCTCACCTTCAACTCCATGGACCCGTACAACTTCCTCATCACGTGGGAGAGCCCCGACACCAACATGACGGGGCTCAAGGGCTTCATCGTGGCCTACCACAGGCTGGACAAGAACGACCAGGTGAAGAAGTACAGGGTGGGGCCGACGGTGCGGGGGTTCAGGGTGCAGACGGTGGCGGACAACACCCTGTACCTGGTCTGTGTCATCACAAGGGGCAGCTCGTATAGTGAGGCTGCTGCTGCGAATGGGGGCGCCAGGGCGTTGGACAACAACGGGATGCTCTTCGGCAGCGCCACGTATTCGACGAGCACTGAGGTCGTGCTCGGGGATGAGGACGATGATGATGATGATGAGTTCTACGTGATGCCGTTGGGCGACTGGGAGCGGGAGGAGAGGAGCGCTCTTGACTTCTTCGGAGGAGACGATGACGGTGAAGAGCCCTCCTCCGAGGCTGGCTCTGAAGACTCTTCCTTTGGAAGCGGGTTCTCATTCCCTTCGTTCGGCCTTGGTGGCAGTGCTGCAGATGCTGAGGCGGAAGCAAACCTCACAGCGGAGTTCCTCGCCTACCCGAGCTCCAACGACTCTGAACTCCTGGTGAACAAACCTGCAATCGTCAACCTAGGTTCTCAAAGCAGCAAATGCATCCAGATCAGAACACCACCCGACCCAGCCAAGCTGTCCATGATTGATGACAAGAAGCTGAGCGCTGTGATCGGTGTTAGCATGGGGCTGCTCGTCTTTATCGGGATCATCATCAGCATCCTGACGGCCAAGTCCAACGAGGACAAGGACGAGGAGGTGCTGCCAGTGGGCGGAGGAGGGACAACTGGGACCAACAATGGGGGCGGAAATGACACAGCTGAGGCTGCGTCACGCAAGAGCCCAAAGTCAAGAGATCCCTCAATGAAGAACTCCAGGACAAACTCCCTGTCCTCGTCCATAGCGAATCGCTTGGTGGAGGCGACGGCTGAGACGACGCTCCTCACCGCATCCAAGAACAACCACCACAATAGCGCCAGTCGCAACAGCAAGACGGATAGTCAGCTGTTGCAGCAGCAAACGGGGTCAGCGACACTGGGTCGGAGGAGCCAGTTTGTGAGGACGGCAAGTCGGGAGGATGTGGCCAATGCCGGTGGTGGGAGCAAGTCAAGAACCAATCGATTTTCAAAGCAGAGCTCGACAGACTCTGCTGGGGCATCAAGACAGAGCAGCTCCGAGTGCACTACAGCAATATCAGACCACAGAAGACATTCCAGGCACAACAGTGATGGGTTTAGTGATGAGCAGCAGCGGCCTCTGCCAGCAAGGCCATCACATGCTCAGCAGCAGCAGCAGCAGCAAGGTAGTGGTCAGCAGAGTTGGCACGGCACGCCTAGAGCGCGGATGTCAGCTTCAGGTCTTCCATTCGAGTCTTCTGGCGGTCCTTCCTACAGCACTACCCTGCCCCGCCGCTCAGCCGAGATGACCGCCCGGTTGCAGGGTGGAGGTCCACTGGGCGCCAGCGGCATGAGTCTCGACAGCGGAACACTGCCAAACAACCACGGGAGCAGCAAACGGCGGAGCGGGGAGCCTGGCATGCAGCACCACGACGGGTCCTCAAACTCAATTCCCTTAATCGAGTACCATTTGGTGGACGGACCTCCCGCTCCAGGGGCATCCCGGCCACCGCCGCTGCCAAGAGTTCCTTTCAACCGTCCACCTCTTCCTCCTGCGCCCGTAGGATGGTGCCCTCCCCCTGGCGGCATGACGGGCGCGATACCCAAGCCCCGCTGCCCCATGGGCGGCTCCCCGCCCACCATGCGGTGTAACACATTCGACCAGGCGAACCACATGGGTGCGGGGTCGTCCCAGCAGCGGCTCCTAGGGAACCATATCAGCACCAGTGAGGACTTGGACAGCATCGACTACTACCCTGAGGTTGGCGGTCGGCCCGGAGCGGTCAAGGCCATGTCTTCGGTACCGCTATCTCCGGCCCAGCGAGCCTCCGGTGGCCCGAGACCCTTCGTCAAGTACAACTCGTTTGCAAACTACTAGTATGACTGTTAAGAGTGAGAATAAGTGCGTTTTAACCACTTGTCACAATCCAAAAAAGGCTGTTTTACGGTAAACGAGAAAGGACGTCTCTTGGGAGTGCTCTTTTGACGACATATGAAAACGAAGAAAGGCTCTAAAAAGAGCAGAGAGTAGTAATAATGCTATGGAAAAAGGGTTTTATCCTTTCTTCAGGGAAAATCAGATTGTGATGCAGAGCTTCTTTGGAGGAGAATAAGAGAGCGAAAAGCAGTGTTATTTTTAGAACTCACCCACTTTTGCTAACTCTCTTCTTTCATCTACTACTGCCGGATTTTTTTGTTCCTTCCGACCACTCTGTTTCCGTTTTGCCCGCCGTACCCAGAGATAGGGAAGCTGAAAATGATGAAAGAATATAAAGAAATGGAGATTATGGACGGCGGCTTTTGTTCTCAGAGTGAAACTTGCTCTTTTATAAAGAACAAACACTTGAAGAAAAATGAGGAGCCAAAGTTGTTGTATTTGAACATGATATCCAAAAGTTTTAAGCACCCCCACCACTCAAACCATTACCCATCACCGATCTCAGTCAGTATCATACCTCGGAATAGGTCCGTAGATATATCAAGTGTGTTAGAGAGTGTCACATTAAGACTTTGTTGACATGAGCCACCAGTTGCAGCAACTCGAGTGCAAGCCAAACAGTGTTCAAAATCATGATAACTACAATTATATAGCAAGAGCGGCAAACGCGCTGTTCGATATTTTCAAAGTACTTGAATCAAAAGCTACTAAATGTACGTGTGTTTACTATATTTACCAGAAACAGACCTAATTCCAATGGCGACGACCGGAAAGCGTTTCCCTGTGATCCTAAAGCTTTTTTTCTTCCCCCCGTAAAAAGATATTGTACGATAACACTATATTGTGCATATGTGTGTATTAATAGAGGGGAAAAGTCCTCTAATAATAACGAAATCCAACACAAAAACACGATAATGAATTCTATGTTTCTGTCTCATATACAATAAACCGAAAATAATCATAATATTGGTCGACAACAACAATGTCTCATACAAAATAAAGCTTTTTCTTCTTCATGTGAACGAAAAAAATATTTGTAAGCAAAGGGAATGTTTATCGTCAGTAACAATATTTAGTAATAAAGAAGAAGAAGAAAGGAAACCATTTTATGAAGGCGAAGAAGAAATCTGTTTTAATTCAACTAAGGAAATGAGAGAAGAAATAATAAATATATTAAAGGAAAGTTGAAACGATCAATGTCTGGTGTATTTTTTCAAGGTTGAAATCCGGGGGCGTGGTACCTTCTCTTGTAAGAGTATATCTGGAGAGAGAGAGAGAGAGAGAGAGAGAGAGAGAGAAGTAGGTTGTGAAGAAATAAAGGCCATAATTCTTCCACGGCGACTTGGGGGAAATGAAAAGGAGATACAGCACAGTCATCCTGTGTGTGTACCAACAAAAACACTTTTAGCTGCGCTGTAATACAAAATCTTTGAAGGTCAGCCTCGGCAATAATCACTTCCAGGAACATTTCTCGTGAGAACAGCAATCAGATTGAAATAGAAGAGGATTCGTCTCCCAAGAGGATCGATTGAGCGACAGATGTCTTATTCTACTGAGATCTATGACTATGTGCTCTAGTTTAGGGATATAAATGATCCAAGAGAGAAAGGTTAGCTATAAATTGCCCATATTATTGTTATTATCATACTAAGGCCGGGAGGGAGATTCAAGTCCCAGAGGGAGGCAAAAGCAAGATGGGATTTTAAGACATCGGGTCTCTGGAGAAATAATGTAAAGAAATAGGAGCAAGATGCTTGTTTGCTGTAAAAAGCTACCATAAATCTTGCTCAAATCGGTTTCATTGGTCAATGCAATGTTTAGATATGGAGGCCAAGTAATTATATGCTGCAATTACTTGCATGTTAAGGTTGGGCTTATGTCAACATATTAAGATTACTTGCCTTGCTTTCAAGTCCTAATAAATGCACCTAAGCACTTCCATTAACCCTTTAATTCATTTTACATTACCACTCCTCGACCTCAGTCACTCCCAAATCCATTTCCTTCTTCTTCTTCTTCACTTCCATGTGCACCATGTGTTTTTATCTTCCTTTCTTCTTCCTCTTCCATTGTGGAGATGCCTTTTTGTAAGAAAGAAGAAAGTGCTCTTTTCCTTTCTTCTTCTCTGATTGCTTCTTCGACGGCAGCAGCAGCTCTAAAAAGAACAAAATGTGAAAAGGATGTCGTCGAGAGAAGACCTTGAAAGCAGGTGCAAGAAAAAAGGCTTCTTCGATGGACACAGAATAGAGATGTCGTGAAATGATGATCTGATGTGTGTTGTGTTGTGACAATGGATGAGCTTCGTCTGGGATACAAATGTCAAAAGAAGGCCCTTTTTCGACGTCTATGTTCGGAAAATCCTATCTCACATCATCGCTGTCGGGATCTTACGTTCACACGGCCATTTGCGGATTAATCTTTTACACGCGCGGCGGCGGCTTTCCATATCTTGAAAGGAGCTTTGTATTCAGTGATAGAAAAGTACACTTTTAACTCTTTTATTCCGGATATTGGACACTTCTTGTGTCAATTTCCTAGTCACTTCTTTAGCAGAGTGTTGAGAGCTTCACGGTCGAAACTGGTTTGTGGCACGCCCCGCACGCCTTCCCTCATCTGCACCCGGTACAGGGATCCCGCCAATGGTCGCAGGTCCTCCGCCTTACCGATCCGCGCCGAGGTCACGTACAGCTGGGTGAGGTCCGGGCCACCGAAGGCGCAGGAGGTCACCAGGCGGGAGGAAGGGAAGGGGAGCTCGGTGATGATATTACCGGTTGAGGGGTCAACTTCCAATATCTGAAAATATATATAAGTTAGTTAAACATACAGTAATACACGAGGTGTTTATGCCAAGTTAAAAACATGTCTAACTGCTTGATTTATCTAAAGTAAGTACATAGGACCAAGAAACAGGTTTAGGTGATTCAATATACAGCCAGGAACAGCTATAGATACTATATGCAGATATACATTTTCCAGCTCTAAGTTCTTTGTTCCTTATATGGCTTTCCTTATGCAGCGTAGTTACCGTAGTACTTACAAAAGGCACTTCTACAAGTACTGAAAGTAAGAAAACACCTTCGCATACCATGAGTTTCAAAGCTTGCTTTAAACCCGTACATTCTGAAGCCTTTATAATCATCCATCCTGCAGAGCTTTTCTCCATGTATCATCATTTGGTCTGGCGTGTTTTATGACACTTGGATGCAAATAAAAGGTTATATTTCCTCCTCTCGCCGTTGCAGCCCCTGGTGGGCGGTCCAAGGACGCCCCCGCCGCCCAAGAAAGGGAAGGCCATACATTTTGATTAACTTCAGAGGTGGATTTCGCATCATCCCTGGATGCCCGCAGAAGAAAGAAATATGTGGCCGTTTCACAAAAGTTTGCGGTTTTTATGCGGTTGACAAGCGCACGCAAAACTGCCTTGAAGTGCATCAGCTTTATATTACTATGTTCATCTCATGAAGCTTCTTCTCTGTACATTGTCAACATTCCTGAGTACTCTTTCCATTGAATACTCCCACATCTCAATAACAATGAGAATCTATCTTTGATTCCTTTGGTTTATAATAAGCCGCCCTATTATCTAAATCCACTATAAGTAGGTTAATTCATTCTACTCCTTTTGATATCCGCTAGCAGAGGAGTAGTGGAAATTAGCATATAAAAGAACAGAAGATTCACTAAGACAGCCGCAGAGAGTTGATTGAGCAGTATCAATAAAACAGGACTAGAGTCTCTACTTCAATTATTTCACATGGAACTAGCAAGATATCTCATTTTCAACAAGTTCTTCCGCAACAATAATAGTCCCTTCTCTCTCTCTTTCTTTATTCTTTGGTGACCTTGCCAAACAGCATCAACCCATTCTTTATTCTTTTCTCCTCTTTCGCACTTGTTCCATTCGACAGAGCGTGAATGACTTTTGCGACGAAAAGAGAAATAAAGAAAAGACGCAAAGACAATGAGAAGAAGTTTTTGCCAAGTAAAGAAAGAGTCACACAAAAACTACTGGATGGGGAAAAGAGCTTGAGTAAATATCATCATTCAAGCCTCACTCTCTCTCTGTCTCTTTCTTTTCCATTTGCATGTGACCCAGTTTTGAAACGGGATTTTTGACCTTCAGCCTTTTATTTCTCAAACCGAAACACAAACCGTGGGTCAACATGTGATCCTCGGAAAACACAAAAAAGGGAAGTGTCATCCTTTATAACCATTACCAGAGAGGGAGAAGAATGTAACATTTATAGCTGATGTTGATGGCGACACAGAAACAAACAAACCAGCAGCAGCTGTGAGAGCCAAAGTCACCTTGGGGAGCGTAAAAGGCCACCGGCCGTGTAATGAATAATTTATGCAATCTCGCCTTCTTCTTCTTCACTGTCGTATGCGTATGGATGATGTCAGAGACGCCGTTTCCGCTATTTGAGCACCGACAACCCTTTTCGGTGTGTATTCTAGTACGCACATTCATAATCCCGTTCGCAGACACACTCGCACATCTTGGAGCCATTATTACACACACTACCCCTCTCGTTCGTATGGCCTTGAAAAATATGGAAAGACCGTCTTCGTGAATGTGTCATTTTTGTGGCGGCTCTGTTTAATATAACAGAACAGCAGAATCTTCTTTCATGGTTATTTTCGTACTTCTCTCATGGATGAAAGTAACCGCATCCAAATGGCACTAAAGGAGAAAGGAGGATCCGACTCTGGCATTTCTTGAGGAAGAAATATGAAACCACATCAGTGGGGTAGAGAATCACACAAGGAGTGGCACTGAAGGAATCTGCCCTTAATACTAGTGTTAAAAGAGAGGCCTCTTTTTATATCAATATTTTTATATAACGGAAACGTATGTTCTTAATCTATCCAACTGTCAAGAATAAACTATAAAAAGTCCGTTTCCTCATGAATCATTCATCTGTTTTGATATCACCTTCTCTCCCGAGACCACATCAAACAACATGACACTCCATCACGGCCTTAAATAATAAATCAAAGCCACACACAACTCACCTTGGCTCCCTTGAACACCGCGATAAAGAGGTTGCCCTCAGCCGACACCGCCATGCCGTCCAGCAGCCCACCCACGTGAACCGTCTTACTGATGTCAAACACCACGCGACCGTCACCCGCCAGCTCGCCCGTCTCACCGTTGAATCCGAACTCGACTACAGTGTCCGCTAGTGAGTCAATGAAGTAGAACGTGTCACCAGCAGGGCTCCACCCGAGGCCGTTGGACAGGGTCACCCCCGACACCATCTGCTTGCACCCACGCCCGTCCAGCCGGTACAGGGCACCCTGTTTCGGCGCCACCACCCCTGGAAACCGCGGGTCCTCCCCTGCCATGGTGCCCACCCAGAGCCGCCCCTGTGGGTCGCACTTGCCGTCGTTGAACCTGTTCCCCGGCTTGTCCTTCTCCACGGTGGCGACCCTGTCCACCGTGACAGGGCTGCCATCCCGCGGCCATGTGACGTGTGACAGGTGCGTCCCGTGGGCCACGATGAACTCGTGGTCGGTGTCATGGACAGGCACGATAACGGTGACGAGGTCGTCCCCTGGGAACTGAAACATAAACAAATGCAAGAGTATCGGATAGAGATAAAAGGAGAAAGAAATGGGACAACGGTTATCGTGACAACGGCTATCTTTCAAGGACAAAGACAAAGTCGTCTTGGAAAAAATGGGCACTCGCCATCATTGACGTTTTTCTTCCTCAGCCAGACCGTTGTTGATATATGTATACGAGTTGTATTCCCTCCTCTCGTCCACATCCCGACATTTATCAATCGCACGAGACTGGAATGAGGATTCAAGGCACGGAGCGGAAGAGGACTGCAGCAGAAGGAAGGCTCAGGTGACTACACAAAGACAAGAAGCATTTGTTATTACAAGTTGGGGCACACACACGAAAGAAAAGGCTTATTCTCGTGTTGACCTCTGTTGTTGCTGGACACCGGCCGCAAATACGCTTTTCTTCAGCGCAACAAGGCTCTAAAAAGAGGAAGAGGAAGAAGAATTATGGCGGTGATTTATCTGCCGGTTTATTGGTCATATCCCTGGTGCCATTGGAACTAGCGACCACCAGCAGCTGCTGCTGAGGACAAGTACTACAACGTGTGGTAGTATTGGTGCCACTCAGCCATCTTGGAGTATGTATTATAGGATCCTTATGGCTTTGAAGCTACAAGTAGGAGGAGGCAAAAAATCGACCAAAACCGATATAGCAATGGGCACACACTGAACGGTTTCCTGGAGGGGCGACTTTTTCCAAAGGCTGTTGTGGCGATAAGGCCTCTTTTTTGCACATACACGCCATAACATATATAATAATAGTAATAATGTAATATCGTATGGCTATCGTGCGATAGAAGTTCGAGGTTTGGCCTTGAATGGTTATACGTGAGGTGCTGAGTGTGAAGAAAGAAGGGGAAAATAGGAGAAAAATGTGGTATGGAAGGGCAAAAAAGGTGTTGACTCTCAGCCACTTTATAACTGCATGTTCATTTGAAGTTGGCTTCTTATGCTTGTAATTTTCACATGTCAACTGGAGTTAAGAATAGCTCTTAGCAGCAGCAGTGGGTGCGGCCTCCAAGTCTAACAGAGTACTCCAATGAAGAGGGTTTCTTCTCTCTTTCTTGCCTAGCTCTCAACGACTAAAATAGTCCTTTTTGTTCTTCTTCCTCTCAATTACACTGGAGTGGGCTTCAGCAGCAAGATTGAATTATCTCCGCAAGGAGGAAATTCATTTTCATGCTGCGACGGCTGGAATGTGTTCAGGATAGTGGAACGTTATGCACCCCGCAGAGGGAGTCAAACACGTTTAAAACGGCCTTGTTCTGTACAGAGTGCCGTTCAAAGACATGTAACATGAGCTCTAAATCCTCTCTGGACAGAGTTATATCGTCTTGTAAGAGGAATGTAAATTGGAGAGAATTTCAAGGTTAAGAGCGTTCGTTGTACATGCAGCAGTAACCCCATGACTGCTGCTGCTTTATGCATGACCTCATATACAGTAAATAGTCTCTGCTGCTCTCTAATCCTCTAACTCTTGCTGGAGGCCAAGAACAGAGACTGTTTCATCCTTCATCATCATCATCATCACTGCTGTGTACAACTCTTTTTGCGTATATTGCAGACATATATAAATCTGACTCACTCTGTATGTCTGCAGCTCCTCGGTCAGTACGTTGAGCCTGTTGATGGTCTTGCCCATGATGTCGACAAAGTACAAGGTGTTGTCGTCTGCCCTCCAGTGCGGGCCTTCACCCAGGGTCGTGGCGTTCTTGAGGACGACCTCTGTGGACATGGCGGATGACTGAGCTACACTGGCTTGCATTTTAAAATACACACCCAAGCCGGTTCTTTACAACTTCTTCTAACATCTGAAAACAAGTTGTAAACCGGTTTTTGTGAGTTACACTGATATCAACTAGCCTGAGCCAATAATATGCCGGTAGTCTGTTAGTTAGGTTTGAGCGAAATTGTTTGCACAGATGCCTCTTCAATGCATATGAGCTGTAGACACTACTGTCCACTGTACAACCAGAGATCCGTATCTGACCCAATGCAAATGCATAGGGAGACATTATACAGATTTGATCTTTATAGCATATTTTCAACTGTCTTTTCGAGTATATATTCATGAAGCGTATTACAAATTGCCTCTCTTAATTGCTTAATTATTTGCAGCATACAATATGTACAATCGCTACTTTTGACAACCCTAAATCAACACAATGTGTTCAATTGTCCTTAAAACTATATGCATGGTAAACAAGTGCATTATGACTCGACCACCATTCACTTTTTCAAGTGCTCAGACACACAAACGAGGCAAATTGATCTTTCCAACGATGGTTTGAAGTGTATGTGATCGGATCTGAAGCACCATTAGTCTCTGTCTCTCCTCTGTCTCTCCTGAAATCTGAGAT
>LR139879.1:4471-22580 GCA_900659605.1 Tisbe holothuriae
TTCTCGTAGTCCATGGACACGGCCTGCCGCGTGTTCGCCATCATCATGTGGGAGCGGTACATGGTGGGGGTGAGGACGCGGTACTGGCCACAGACGGTGGACGCGGCTGTGAAGCTGAAAGTAAAATTTAGTGCAGGCAAAAAGATTGCAAGGACAGAGTTTTACGTCTCTAATATGGCAGCATTTTGTACTCAAATATGTCCGATTATCCAACTACTGGTAGTCTGGTATGCATAATTCATGCTTGCTTGCAAGTAGACGTGCTCAATGATTCATAGCGTTATTTCCTACCCAAACGTCTCCTTCAAATATAATTAGAGTACACATTCAAGCCTTTTGTCTTGTCTTCTGTCCCAAGGGAGTTAACGCTGGCGTTTGTAGAGAGGTTTCTTCCATACCCTCGTGGGGAGAGAAACAAAGAAGACAAAGGCAAATATTGGCGGGGAGTCCTTCAACTCGCCGTGAACTCGGCTGTGGGAATTATGCTGCCAACAGGTGTTAGAGTATCGTAATTAAAATGGACGCCAAGAAAGCATCCCAGACATGAAGTAAACGTAGGCAGGCGTACTCTGTACGTTTTTACTTCCCAACATTACCACGAAACAGCTCTCCAATATGGGACCGATTGTACATAGTACGTGTACTTTGCCTCATTTTGTAACACCTGTGGCTGTCTTCACAATTAACCATAGCAATTAACGGATCGTAGCACTTTTATCAAACTGACAAGTGACAACTCAGTTACAACCAGTGTCTTCTCTTATAACCTGGGTTACAACACAACTTACTCTCTGCTATTCCTCCCACTCCCATGCTGCCTCGCGGGGTTCGGCGACCTCCTGTACCGGTCATTGTAACCCCCACCACCGCGGCCATCAACCTCATCGAGGTTTAGCAGATGCTGATGCCCATTCGCCCCGTTCCTGCCCGTGCCCCCGTTATGACTCTGCCGCGAGTGATCCGACGGGGTCGTCACCGAGATCACCACGTGCGGGTCCAGCTTATGATGGGCAATGTTGGGCGCGCTGGGGCACTTTGGCAGGTTACTCGGGGTCACGTGCAGCAACCTGGCCGACCCCGCAGAGTCCACCTGCCGCTGCTGGTCCAGGTAGGCGCGCTCTCGTTGCAGGTCCTGCTCCGCGTCCAAGGAGGAGATCTTGCAGTGGTCGTAGATGAGGGAGTCGCGGTAGGCGGCCGTGGGGTTGGCGTGGTTGCTGTTGGAGGACTGGCTGAAGTTGATGAAAGCGTTGGTGAGGGCGCGGCGGCCGATTTCGTCCATGAGGGCGAGGCCGGGCTCGAGATCGGAAGCTGGAAAGGAACACGAAAAAAGTAATACACCGGGCTCTTTGATTCCAGTTATGTTATAATGTAAATTAGCACTTTACTCTTTCAAACGGGGATAAAACGTTTTAAAATAAACCAGGCAGTTGCCCATGTGGACATGAGACTGTCCATGATATTCCACATCATTAATCCATGTTATAATGGAATAATTACGGAGTGCTATGCGAATACTTGTTAGAAAACAATTCTCTGAAAAAGGCCGTTTACGGAGGAATGTTCTCTTCAACATACAATGAGCCGGGTTATTTATACTGCAAGTGAGCCGCGGTAGACAGAAGCGGCTAGAAAAAGAGACTTGGCGGTTCTGCATTAATCTTTCATGATATTCTCAAGGCCCTAAAATAAGAGAGAAGAAGTGGAAGAAGAAGGAGCTTTTTGTGAGTAGGAGGCAACATGAAAATAATACGTGCTCTATCGCACAGTTGGCTCCGAGGCCTTACAAGTTCTCCAGCTGCCTGCATTAGTAATGTGTGCTCTCTCTCTAACCAACTTGGAAAGGGCATGAATTGCATGTGTAAAGTTAAGCAGCAGGGAGGAAAGCCTTAATTCTCTTTCTCAACTCAATCTTCCACGTTAAAACCCACGAAATATTTAAGGTACGGGAACTGTATAACTGTATAGACATACATTTTTCTTGAGAAAACTAATTTGTCCCAAGGATGCCGAATGAGCTCTCGTTCTCGACCCCCTTTTTGTCATCTTTCCTCTCCCAAAGTTCCCATTCACACAATGGAATCAACTGAGCACGAAAGAGGTGAAGAAGAGTTGGAGGAAAAAGTCTCAAAAGTGGCTCTCTTAAAAACTGTGATGATGCTCCTTGCACAGCTTCTTCTTCATCTTCCTCTCTAAATGACCCCTTTCTTTATCGCTCTCTGTCCTTTCTCCGAGATCCCGCAACGTCCATTTAAACCATTTAAGGCCAAGAAAAGGTCTCAGTTAGCCAAGAGTGAGAATCCCCGGAGACTCTGTCCATATAATGAACTGCACAGTCGACTCACCCTCAGGCAGCTTGCCATTAAACGACGCGCGCTTCGTGCTGTGACTGGACCCACTGTGATACGACCCTCGACCCCCGGCCGTGGCCGCATTCGCGGACAGGAGCTGTGGCGCGGCCATGTTGTTGTTACTCGGCGCGGCCGATTGTTGCAACGCGCTTTTGGCGGGTGCCGCGTTGGCGTTTGTGTCCGTCTGCTGTTGCTGCTGTTGTTGTTGTTGCTGGTTTGTGGTGCCCAGGGTTTGGACAATGTTCCTGTCTAGGAAGGTGGTTTGGCTCGAGGATGATCTGAACTTGATGGCCTGAAGGAGAGACGGGTATTAATTACTTTAATGATGGGGGTCATTAACGGGGTTAATGATGACAAAGGTTGAGGGGCTGCAAAAATGGGGACTGGGGTGGGAGGGGCAGATGATGAAAAAGACTGCATGTGCAAAAAAGCATCCAAAATGCTGCAGTGACCGTTTTTTCTTCGCCATTTTTGTGATTGATGAAGAGTTTCTTTAAAAATAGTTTTGTAAAAATGGGGGTTTGTTTACCTGTGAACTCAAGTTCGTACTTTGTGATAGTATGCAAACATCTTCATTACTAATGTAGAGTCTATAAAGCCACTGCACTCAATATCACTCAAAACCTTTTTTTACCTATGAAGCACACTTGAAAAAAAGCTTGATGAAAATAATGATTATGTTAATTAATGAGGAAAGAGCAGCAGGAAAGTAGTTGGTAGTAGTAGGGCAATTTCGAGTCATAAAGAACGAGCGCAAAAACTTTTTTCCCGCCTTGGAAAACAGAATTAATTCCTCTCTGGAAGACATATTTAAAGAAGCGAAAGCAGACTCAAGGTCGCTTACAAGACGCATAATTTGAGTCCAGTATGTAAGAGCGGGGCTTAAATATGTAATTTGTGTTCATGGTATACGCAGTTAGCGTGGCTTTAATATGTAGGGCCTATTAGGGAGTAGGCACATGGTATAAGTGTATAAATATTAAAAACAGTTAAAACAGTTTTTCTTCACAATTTCTGGTACCTTATCACGTATTATAAAAACAAGGGAATGAAATTAAATTTGAATAATTAATTTAAGGGGAGGGGAAAGTCGATTAAGCAAACAGAGCAGCAGACAAAAAACTACTTGTACAACCAATCCTAAGGGAGTGTTAAATGTATGTAATAATGAGTGTTCGTGTGTAATCATGTTAAAAATACGCGCGTCGCCACTTTGCATTGTCTCAAAAATACGGCAAAATGTAATATAAGCAAGTGGCATAAAATTGGTCAGCCACACTTCACACCACACGATTTTCAAAAATCCAGAAGCACGGTGGGCAGTCATGGGAAATAAATATGAATATTTACTTCCGATGAGCTATAAAATGAACCCACTGTGCCATGTAAAAGTATAACTTACTCTCTTCTTCATCCTTACGAGCTGGTCAAACGTGATCATGGGCTGAAGATACGAACACGTGGTAATGGTAATAGTTTATGAGAAGTAACAACGGTAACGGTAACATTAATTGAGTAGCAACGTTCAATGGAAGCTTTAGTTTTTCTCTATACATCCTTTTTAGTCTGTCCGAAATATTTAGTTATTTCTACAATGTGTTCTCTATAAACTGTTAATGAGAATATGGAAGGAGTGAAATTTGTTGCTCAGTATTTAAAAAGCATTATGAAGATGATTTTTAAGAAGTGCGGAGAATCATTTTCCGCACTTCAACTGGAGTACATTTAAACGTTCAATACATCGTCTCTGTGTCTTCTCCCCATGTTTACACTTACATTGCATATACAAGCATAACAGTCGATAAAATAATGTCATTTTGGTGTCTTGAATCTGTGCCTTTCCTCCTCCTTGAGCTCTGCGGAGAGAAGAAGGAGGTGCGACAGGAACTCGATCCTCAAAGTGTTTTACTTATCTCAAGGAGTTTGTCTCGGGTTACATCAGGGTCTTCTTCAGGAAATAAAGCTAAAGTGCTCTCATAAAAGAGCTTATAACTCATTGGCAACCCTACGCAAGTCTTTTGTCAGTTAACATGGCACAACTTTTACACATTGAGAGAGAGATAACGGTAATTCTACATACAAATGCGTTCATGTTATGGGCATACCTTGAGTTTTCCATTGTCGTCTCCAGAGGAGCTACCTGCTGAGGGAACGACCTTGGCGGCGTTGTCTCTTGCCTCGAAAGTCATCACGCAAGCGGCCACGATCAGGAAGCCTGGAAGGGTAAAATGGAGATAAACATGGGTTGAAATTGTTGCCAACATTGGTTAATATTACCTAAAGGGATATATAATGCAAATATGTATTTTTTCGTGCCTTCAAGCGCAGTTTCTCATTTAGAACTTATTACTTTTTCCAGGACAAATTGGGACTAAACGGGACAAATTACGTCTTCAACCCTAGCTTAAAACGTTTCTGTAAAGGTTACAATGGGTGCAATGAGCCATTTTCGACCGACATGTCGTCCTTTTTAAGACACAAAAGGAGGATAATATGTTCAGCCTCATTGGATCGAATCAGTTTCCAAACAATAAAATGTTATTTCATGTACTTTTCCAAGAGCTTATGTTGATACTTTTCATCTCTTTGAAGTACTTTTAGTCTATATTATGCCGCTAATAACATGAAAGAGAAGTTTGTGTAATGCACTGCATGGCAAAATTTATTCCTTCCGATAGAAAAGCCATATATTTTCTTCCTTAAAAATAAGAAGATCCTCTTAGTCGTCGTCCTTTAGACTTCACGGCGAGGGCTTTCTAAGGCAATGGAGATGCCTGAAGGAAAAACTTAGCAGCTAAGTTATGTGAGTGAGTGCGTATAAGAAGTTGTGTGTGTGTGCGTGTCTCCAGCAGCGAGCGAGAGAAGCGATATCAACGTTAAGAGGCCATCTCATGGAACTGTTTTTGCAGATCAGGACTATTTATCGACTCTTGTTCACAAAATAAAGATGAAAATGAAATAGTAACTTTTAATGGGATGACTCAACATTGCCCATTTTAATGAGAAACCTATTGCTGTACTTGCAAACGGACTCTTTACCGTTTGCCATTTTTGAGCGCGCTTTTAACCATAAAGTTTTTGCCAGTTTCTCTCTTTATAAAAACACCCATGCAGCCGCAGCCCAGCAGGTGTATATACGAGTATGTGAGAGAGAAAGATTTTTGCTCCGTTTTTATATCTGAGGATAGTGAAAAAAGTGGCAAAATTGAGTTTGGTAAGAGCTCGCGTCAGCTTGAAGAGAATTATACGCTGGAGGATGGAAACGGGGAAGAAGTTTCTTTTTGGGACAATCAACTAGAATGGTAGAAGGTGATGATCAGGCATTACTAGATTATCTTTAGGCATTAAGACTAATTACAAATTTCACTGCCAGAAATGTAGTGCATCAGTACTACACTTTTGTATACAAAAACTGTTTTAATACAGGTATATTTTCTGCGAGAAATTCTTCAATGGTACATGGTACTTTAATTGTATTATCAACTACCAAATTTGACTAGGTTAAGGTTTCTTAAATATAAATTACTCTTCAAAAGTAATTTCTAGTAACCCTTTGTGATGATCATCCTTATTCAATTGAAAGCAGGTCCTTCAGTGTGCGAGTTGGAGAAGAACTTTTATTTTCCTCCTCATCCTTCTGTAACAAATTCCCCTGAAGAATGAGTGAGTGTGCAGTTTACAACCTAGTTTTTGCACACAAACAGGGAAAAGAGTAGTAACAAGCTCCATGTGTGCAACAGAAGACCCCCTTGTCCGGCCTAATGGAATTATTGGCTACTCTCGCACTCAGGGTTGCCATATTGTTTCATTCCAGCATCCCTGAATACACTATAACGAACTAAACTTTTCTGTTTCTGCAAAAAAGGTTCCTTTCATGTCAATTATCCCAGTAAAAGTATAGACACCATTGTGTCCCCGTGAAGAGCTCTTCTCCTTCAGTGGTGAGAGGGATTAGCACACTAGATATCGTCATTAGTAGTAGTAGACTGGAAGACCACACGATTGCGGTTTCCGCGGCCTTGACTACACCGCCAAAGGGGGATATAATGGAAAATAGGGGATTTTATTCCACCATTGCATAAAATAGACTCTCAAGAGATTGGTAACCCGGCCAGACAGCCTAATATGTTTGGTTGGGTCTCATGGCCAAATACTCTGTGATCACAACTGAATATGGTTTACTAAAGTATGGCCGTGTAAAATAATGGAAACCCTGATTCTCTGGTGAAATTGCGTGAGTGACCTTGTGGAGAAAATAGAGAGCTGCCTTTGGTCCAATCTGCATACGCGGACAGAAGGGAGAGAGAGAGAAAGCGACAAGAAGGATGCTCAACTTTCTCCCGTCTCTCTCTCTCTCGCTCCTTTCTCCTTCTATATGATTACATCCAGCAGTCTCCTCCTCCTCTTTTGAGGCTCACAATACCGAGCTGTAGTACATCATCATCATATGAACCCAACGAATTTCAATGATCTGGAAGCCTCGCTCTTGAGAATCTTAATGTAACCAGGAGGTAAAAAAGTTCCTTGCTTGTTCATATCACTTTCATACTCTAGCTCTTCAGAATAGGGTTGCCAGATTGTGTAAATATAGGCCTATTTATGTGTATTAGTTATGCCAAACAACACATATGTTCCTTTAAAGTAATGTAGGCAAACCTTATTGGAAATACTTAGGACATATCTACTATTTGCAAACTTGCGTTTGGCTTTGAATAACAGGAAATATCTGTCAACCCTGGTTCATATTCCCAGCGGACGAGGCCCGTCGCCGTCATCTTCTCCAAAGTTTTTGCACACTGGATTTCTGTTTCATATTTCTTCTTTTTCTTCTTCACTGCGGCAAGTGTGTTCATTCACTCACTCATGTTTTATCCCTAGAGCGACACGTACGCGGGGAGAAAAGGAAGACTGATGCATTGTGATATTATGACTACTACATGGATATACGTAAGGATATTGTTGGTACAACACAGGCAAACTTGCTCTTTCAATGTGTTATTTAATGAGGCGAACGTGTGTTTTAATATTGTGAAAGATTTTGGTGAATGGCTTGGTCCATGTATGGATTGAATTTAGCCATAAAAATGGTCAAAATCAGTGTTCCAAAGACGACTTCATATTCCTTCCTAGTCTTGATAAAATCTGCATTATGCATTATTACGTTGCCCAAATTGCAAACCTCCGTTTAGAAGAGTCGTCTCACGGCCGAATGAGTTCTTTCGTTAGCTCCTAACTCGATCTCAGAGAGGGAGATTCTGAATTTAGAGAGACTTTTTTCCGGCCAAGTGGATGACCCTTGCTTTACATATTCTCCAACTTTATCCTCTTCTTACTCAGTCCTTTCTAAAGTGCATGTAAGAGAAAGTAACGAAAATAGGCTTCAATAGCTATGGGTTGAAGCCTACTAGTATATACATGGTTGAAGCTGAGAAAAGGACATAGACATGGAATGGCAGTTCTTGTAATAACTCTCAGCAGAAAAAAATAGCTGAAGAACTGCCGGAAAAGCACAATCAACCTCTTTCTGCTGGATTTTGGGCAACTAGCTGTCGTCATGTTGAGAGCATCCATTCCATATCTATCCCTTTTCTCAGGTTTGAAGACCCTATTGACATCAAAAAGGCATATTATAATCAGCTGAAAATAGATCAACATTTTTCGCAACTTTAGATTTCAGCTCATTTTGGCCTCTCTATAAAGGAATTTTCTGTTGATGCCGCCCACGCCAAGGCCAGATAAGGAAAAAGAGACGTCACAGATGCAAAAATAGTATAATCATTGACCCGATACGGCCTCTAATATGGCTGATAAACCCTTGCTTTGCACGGGATTGTCTTAGAAAATCTCTCCTGTATGAAAATCCAGCCTCCTTCTCGCTTCACGGCCTTTTTTATATCTCAGACGAAGCTCGTAAAACAGTGTACGAAGGCAGCCCATGTAGATACTCTTGAAGCAAAAAATATAGTGGGTTTATAAGCCCCAAAAGCGCTGTTGAAGGTGGCCCGGGAGGACTATTGAGAAGAAGAAGGGGAAGGAGGAGAGTTTTTCTTGCGAAATCGAAGCAGAAAAGCTGGTGGCCTTGAAATGTCAGATAATCTCTGCTGCCATTGGATTTGTTTTTAATATTATAAGTTATAAGTAAGTTCAATTTAAAAAGTAAAAGTCATGTTTAAAATAGATTTGATTTATCTGTGTTCAAGCAAAATTTTATATATAACTTTTGACAAATCAATTACGCTTCCTCAAGGCAAATTGTTGAATCATTTTTAATCATTAACCAATAATATTGACAATCAAAGATCAATCAAAGATAACTGTAACCTATTAACATAATTAGAGAATAAACTATATGTCCTACCGCCCACTCCCATAACGACTGGCCCCGCAAAGCTGAGGTTGTTGAGCTTCAGTCTGTCTTCCCTCACCAGCCCCGGGCTGAACATGAGCGAGGCTGAGGGCGGAGGCACGGACGGTGACGACGACGACGATGACGGCGATGTGGACCCGGGGAGGAGGTCGGCAGCGGTGCTGTTGGAGGTCACGTTGGCGATGGTGGAAGACGCGGTGGCCGAGGCCGCGAGGAGACCGGCCTCGAAGGCGTGCTGGTCGTCAATGAAGCCTGGAATGAGTTGAATGTTTACATAATGTACGTTTTCAGTTATTTAAGTAGTAAATACTTGGTATAATGCTCAAGGTCACTGTGACATAATAAATGTAAGCATGATGTGCTAGAATCGATGCTCCTGCCCATTCGCAAATGACCTTGAAAAGGCATCACCACTAAAAGAGTTCAGAGGAATAGCCTCATCAATTTCCAGATGAAAAATAGTCCCGGGCTTTTGTGTTCTCCACTAATTTCATCCGGCAGTAAATGCTTTTATAAAACCGTTTTAGAAGAAAAGAAGACTATTCAATCTCAGTCGGTTGCCTAAAGTGGATTTTAAATGGGCGAACTCCTTTTTTTCTAACACTGCAACACCGGGACGCAACGTCCTTGTGCCCAAACCTATTATATACGAGTATATTATATCCTGCCTTTTTCTCGCACAAAGTCCAGGGGCTTTCCAGCTACTCTTTTCAGTGCACAAAAAGGCTGAAAAGGGTGAAAGAAGAAGCATCAGCAAGCTGGGAAGGAAGGCCTTCTTTTGAGTGATTGATTAATCAAAGTGGAAAAAAGCTGGACGATGGCGACGAAGAATGAGCTTCTACAGCAATGCGGAGTTGGGACTTTAGGATACAAATCATGGAACACAAAAAGAATCCTTTTCTATGGTATCATTATCATTGGTCGGCATTAATCTGGCATCCTATTCCTTGTGTACAATTGACCGCCAAGACCTGGTTTTATACAAGGGCTGACATTTAGTAAAAAGTATTGCCTATTGATATGTTCTAATGGCAATCCTGACCCTTCTATTGTGACACTACTACGATACAACCGCAGCCAACAGAACACACAATGTGTCCTGGCCTTTTTGTGGCCTTTCTCTGGTATGTGCTGTGTGGCCTTTACTTTACTTTTTATGTATCTGGATCAAGGCTTGGCTGATTCCACTACACAGAAAGGACTGTCGGCACACACAACAACGGTCAGCAGTGTATTGTCGTTGGGCAGAGGAGAATCAATCGCATTGTTTGGATACTCATGCAGCCTTGAGAGAATGGGGGGACAACAAATGGAAGCTAATAAGAGCCTCTGTATAGGTTTTTAATTTCCAGTGAGGGAAACAATAGCCAAGGAAAGAGAATGAAGGGAGAATGCAGAAAACCATCCCGACTTTTTTTGCGCATACTGTTCAAAAGGAGAGTTTCTTTCATCTTGACGGGTCAATTTCCGAAGGAACGAAATATAAAGGCTTTTCCCACACCATATTGCAGTATGGTCAGGGGAGAAAGAGGGGCAGAGAGAGAGAGAGAGGGAGAGAGAGAGTTGAAACCAAGACCAGGAGACAGAGAAAAGTTCAAAGAACATTTTCAAAGACTGTACTTTTTTGTTCTTTATTCTTGCTCATAGCTCATCTTTCTTTTCTTTGTGTAATGTGACTTGAGCTGGTTCGCTTGTCATACCAATCTGGACGACACTGTAAGTAAAAAAGAGAAAAGAAAGGAGGAAGAGTGGGAGGAATATAATCATATGGAGACGGGTCATTTTTCTTCTGGCGGACGTGACTCGGCCTTTTTCTTGTTTTGGCAGGGCTGACAGTTGACAAAGGAGGAGGAAAAGGAGAAGCATCATTGATAATAAATGTTCTCTGTGGAGTCGAAGCAAATAATCGTCAATTAATCACCTGGCAAGAATAACTAGAAATTTGAAAATGATGCATAGTTATGGACAAATTCCTGCACCGTTTGGTTGTGCAATTTAGTAATACCAACTACCGCAAATGCCTCCCTGCTTGATAAGGAACTAAAAGTTTAAAGTTATTAAGAATTGGATATTCGATATTCCATTTTGTTTCGTACTATACTCCTGTACTATTCAAGACCGTTTTGTTTGCAGAGCTAGAGCTAGAGGTATTCTACTCTAATACGAGTTTATATAAATTGAATCGTTTTCTCAATGACCTTTCTGGGTCCTATTAAAGGCCTTACAGCTCCATTCCCGTTTGCTCTAGTGTGTGTGTATTTGCTCGTTCCGAAAAGAGGCTGCTCAAACTTTGCGGCAGTTGTAAGTGTGTAAAAGAAAGGGCGATCAAAACGAAAAAGAAGATATAAAGTTAACTTTCCGTCCATCTGAACACTCCATTGTGTATGGAAACGGAAGAAAAGAAGCGGTATTGCCGTATTATCTATTTTCGCTTTAAAACTGTTACCTCGAAATGAGCTTTGATGATACTTGAACTGCATTTTAACTCCTAATTCTAGCCCAAACTCCAGAATTGACGTTCCTGCATCCAATCAAATATTTTGAGTCATATTCCTCCTCCCATCTCTTTATCTGCCGACCCTGCAGGAACTCTTTTTATATCCTCATATTTTTGCACAGGATGGCAACCGTATGAAATATATTCTTCCTTCCTGCACAACTTACAGAAAACGAGGCATTTGTAGATTACATTGGAAAATGAAATACATTTTTGCCGTCATATCTCTTTAATTCCACGATATTTAAAGTTACATTTGAAAAGTAACTTGCAGTAATGAAGGACTTAAATTACATGAGAAAAGTAATTTTGAGTAATACTTCCTGAAGAAGAAGAGCCCGGTTTATCATCATCATCATCATCATCATCCACTACCAAGGTGGTGGCGGTAACACATGCTGAGCGACGAAGACCCGACATTTGGGTATGAGCGAAATGACAGAAGCACCGGGAGGAGCAGGAATGAGATGAGCAGCTTCAGCTGATATCATGTTGGGGATCATTTAGAAAGACTAGGATTATAATCCTGTGTTTTCTCTCGGATATGAAGATGTTTCATGGACAGAGTGCACCTCTATAGCGTGTCTAAATAATAGTCCCGAAATCCAATGGAATAGAATACTAGAGCAGTCCGCAGTATTACTACGAGCTCGTAGTTACATGCTGCAGTCGCTTAAAAATGAAACGGACATTTTACATGTAGTTACAGCAATTTAACAACCCCTTTAATTCCTCATTTGCCATGACAGGAAATTATTCTTCCAATATAAAGTTAAAACTGCCATTTTGACAATAAAAATCGTCCACACTATTTTATTGACGACAGTGGCTCAAAAAGCGGCCTTCATCCTCTTCTTCCGCAGCAGTAGCAGCTACTTTAAGCCTTTTTCCACATCGTTCACAAAATCCAGACGAGGAAGGGGAGCTTTCATATATACACAGCACAACACACACACACGATTAGCTAGTGTGTGTGCCCAGTATGAAGAAAGATGCCTCTATCAAGCATTACAATTGGTATGTAATTTTAGATCTTTCTGTGAACATGGCTTTTCAACCAAGGCTTTTTTTGGCCTAGTACTCCATTACTCACATTTTATGGAAGTATTTTAAATGTAATTTATTGAGCACTGCCAGTCCTTTTTGGAAGCAACTCACTCTTAAGATCCCAAAGAAGAAGAAGGGCAACAGAAAACGATTTCCCCTTCAACGTGCTCTGAATCAAAGTGAGGACTGAGCAGAAGAAGAAGCAGATTGGGCAATGTGTTTAGAAGAGGGAGTCCGTGGGGAACAAGATATGGACATACGTGCAGAAGCTCTATGACATTCAATATGGACATCTTGAACAGTGTGTTTAAATGTTTCTTGGCTAAAAACGGTGAAGCGAATGTTTAAGCACATTATTGGGTAAAAATCAATAGTTTAAATTCAATATAGGCCTGCTATTGATTTTTTTAATTGTTATCTACGAATGTTGCCAGCAAAACGGAGGCCTAAAATGCAGCCATATGGGAAAGCTAGAATTTTGAGTAATTCTTACCTAATATCGCCATAGTGATCCCAATGATTATGAGCATCCCGCCGAGCGTGATCGCCCTACACGAGTGCCACAGACAGCTGGACGTCACCCTGCCCTGCGCCGCCCGCCCCGACAGCGCCGCCGGGAAGCAGCACGCCGGGAAGCCCGCGCCCTCCTCCCCGCCGTCGTGCATGTGCGCATGCGCATTGATCACAGTGCTGGTCGCGCTCCCGCGGCTGCGCGAGAACGAGTAGTGCGCGGGAAGGAACTCCACGGAGCCGAGGGAGCCGTTGCGGTCGCGGTCCTCGGCTGCGTCATCTGCGGTGCCGGCCGCGGCGAAGCTGACGCGCGGGGAGTGGAGGGATCTTGTGGGTGGTGGTTGCCCGCCGGGGCCTGGCAAGGAGGATTCGAGGGACTCGCGGCCTCCGGCGAGGAAGGCGAGCTTACGACGTTTCTTCAAGGATGAAGACTGGAAGATATTGCATGTATTATAATCATTATGGCATATTCGGGGGTCAAGTTCAATATTGCAGGACTTTTTACAGCTAAATATCCTAAATACTTGCTTCATGGAAGAGTTCAGATAGTGCCAACATAAAATAATGAATGTCCATACTCCATAACATAACATTTGATACGAATAGGCTTTTCATCTACTCACCTGTGAGCTGAAGAATATAACACACGGGCCGAATGTCCTCCAAAACCAATGCCTGAGCTGTCCTATAAGCGTGCCCTCAGCTGTGGCGACGGACGAGGACGCCTTGGAGGCCAGAGGGCTAAGCGGGGCGCCCTGGCCGGAGAGGGAGGAGCCGGCGCCAGTCGGGACACCAATGGAAGACGGCGCCTGAGTTGGAAATGTAAAATCTCTTTAGATTCACATTTTAATATTCACTGACTTTAATGTCAAAAAAACCCTCACCTCTGTGGACTAATTCATTTCACACACTGTCAAATGGTCACCAGGCCAGGTTAATGTTGACTATTTTACAGTTGGTCTACATTTTCCTGCAGTCCTTTGTCTTGAAATTGTGTTTAATGACATTTTAAATGGTCACTCACTTATTTTGTAATTATGTTTATCGACATTCAATTTTGTATATTTAAATGCAGCCTTTTCCAAAGTACGCCCCAAAAAGACCAACGTCTGTGTCTTTATACAATTGGCTTCAATTAAATGTAATGAGCGAAATATATATTAGAAATGCCAAAGGCCAAAAGTGTGTTTAAAATACTCGTTAAAGAAAGGAGCCAAAATTATTAGTGTTTCTGTAGGCGTTACCTTTGCTTCAGTTATAATAAAAAGAAAACCACACAACTGTCATGACATTTTAACCACATTGGCCATATAAAGAAAATATGAAGCTCATAAGCATTTTAACCACAGTGGCTACATATTTTATATAAAACTGTTAAAACACCAATAAGCCATACCTTTGAAGTCGGTGAGAACAGCTGCGGCGGCGACCTAATCGACGATGAGTCGAGACTGCTCCGCTCGCTCTCGCTCTTCCGCACGAGTGACTCGAAATCGACCTCAGCCGAATCCTCAATCATGACCCTGATCATGGGGTCCTGACTGAGCACGATGCGGGACTTCTCAGCCTCGTCCTTCTTGGGCAGGGCGTACGGGTCATGCTGCTGGAGGTGGGAGCGGTCACTGATCACAGACCTATAACAGGGCACATTATTAGTACTATAGGTCAACCTGCCGAGATTCGTTTCTATGACGGTATGCGTCGCATACCAGCCGTTGGATGTATGCATGCATTTCTTGTATTAATGAAAGTGCGGATTTAAGGAGTTTTACTTTAGTGCGGGACGAGAAATGCAACTGGTATGCAACACTGACGTCAGTGTCTATCTGAAACGAATCTCGGCGGGAATGGCTGGTCGTATTTATACCATGTGTCATAGTTGTAGTAGGGCAGTGGTGGCGGTGGTAGGTTCCCCAGCGCACTCGTAGTCCGGCTCTTTTTGAGCTTCCTGGCCGCTGCTGTCCCTGGGATGTGGCCGCCACCGCCAGGGCCGCCGCCGCGCTTCTTGCCCAGCCGGGTGCGGCCGCCGATCATGCTGGGGAGTGTGCGGCCAAATCCGCGGGCCTGAAAGAACAAAGTGTGCGGGTTAGAACAAATCTCTATATAACAGTCGATTGTCGATTGACCTCTTGTCTAAACAATATATGTTTCTTGGTGACATTTCTTTTCAAATGAGCATCTTGTAATAATGCATCTCAACCATGAGAATACATGTTATCATTTTATGCATAGATACTACTTTTATATTGGAACAATGTTCATGTTCTGCCCTGGTTGATATCTACAAACCCATTGAGATAAAGGAGGCCTTTTATCGAGGCACTACTACTACATATACATACAACCTCTCTGCCTATATTGCTCTTATGTGTTCGTTTTTTCTGCCTCTTTTCCCAAAGCAGCAGATAAAAAGAGAGAAAGCCTTCTTTTCCCCATTTTCCCCTTCTTCCCAGAGTTTGTGTCTGTTTGCTAGAATCGCCTGAAGCGAGAAAAGAGATCTTTACTTTTATGTTGTGCTCAGCTCTTGTCTTTTATGCCTTTTTCTCAAGCACAGATCTTAGATATCACCCGAAGATTGAGGCGTCAGCATAATGTTTTTTTACTCATCCCGTCTACTAACTACATTATAGTTCATTGAGACATAAGAGCTGAATGACAGTATTGAGCACCGGGATTCGAACCTAAAGTCCATTGAGCTTCAGACAACTGAGATGTCACAAAGAAGATAAAAAAAACGGATCCATTGTTATTGAGCAATCGTGAAAAAACACTTCACGCTGTAATAAGTTCATTTGTGTCTGCTGCTCTTTCTTTTTCCTCTCCCAAGACATTTTTACACAATGAAGAAGAATCCAGTTTGGAAGAAAAAAGTTTCGCGTCTCTCAAAAAAGTTTGCCTCAGTTATCTATTTTGGAGGTCGATGGAGCTAAAAGTTTACTCACCGATCGGAAAGTATATTTATTGTGCGGCGCGGCGGATATCAAAGCAAATACATGCCTCAGGCACGCCGAAGGGTGATAATTAAAGGAGAAGGGCGAAATCCCCAAAAAGGAGCACCAATAAAAGTAAATGTTATCTTTTCTGCTTCTTATGGGATTGGAAGTAGAAAAAAAACGGAGAAAAAGTCCAATATCATTATCTTGATTTGACTTTTTAGAACTTTTCTCCTTCACCGCCGAAATGTAAAAGCACTCTGGAATAAGCTGCTTGAAAGAGAACCATTCGATTGGCTTATCTTACAAATTTGTGTTAAGCGTCCTTGAATTCTTCTGTAAAACCATTGATGTAGAGTCTATATAATCTTCTGTGGCAAACGTCTCTCTTCTCTGAAATGTCCCTTCAGGCAAAAAGAAGGAAATATACCGTAGCACGCATTTCATTGTAGGTACATAACACCATAAGTAAAGTAATTTGTGAATATGTCAGTACTACAAAGCAGAATTGTTAAATTGTTATTTTACAAATTTGTATTTCGGGCATGTTAGTAATGCCGGAATGTAGGTACGCCGCGCGGAAAAGAAGGCCACATACGATGCACACACACACAAAGCGGTTTTGCACCATTTCCCCTCAGTTGTTGTAATTTATCGTCGTCGTCGGCAACAACAGCAACATTGTCACTGACATGTTGATTTATCCTCTTCTATCTCACAAACATATATAAACAGAGGGACCCTCTCCTTGGCCATGTATGTAACACCTGAATACTGGCCCGTCTATGCCCATACTCTGCAAACATATATCTATATTTAACAAAAGAGAGAGTGAATCGGCACAACGAGGAATTGTTCCCTTTCTCTCTGGCAAACGGAGAAATACCGACGAACAAAGGAGGAGAAGAGATATCTTGAGTCGACCCACGAAATTAATGAGAGCATCGTGACATGAGAAGAAGGAAAGCTTGTCTTGATGACTCTTCTTTCCTTCTTCAATGGTAGCATCATCATCATCATCAGCGAGCAGGGTTGCCACTATGGTATAATTACTCCATACATGTATTCTTCCTTTAATGACATGTATAGGGTTGCTAGTGCATCATCCATGCAGTTGTAATTAGTTCCATTGCTAATGGCCACATCTCATCTGGCAAGCCTGGAGCCAAATACACATTTTCTTTCTCTTTCGTGGTGAATGAAGCTTTGGGCAAGCAAGCAAGCCAACAAGGTCGAGCTCGTTCAAGTTCATCCCCAAGAGAAGCAAAGAGAGAAAAGACGTAATTGCCGTCAGCTGCTGTGCAGTCTTTTCTTTTCTCCTCTTCTTCTCCCCTGATGGCAAATGGTAATGCTTAACTCAAGCTAGAAAAGAGAGTGTAGAAATGGGCCCTCTTTGAATGACAGGCATTTTAATGTCATCAGCTAAATACTTCATGATGCTCAATCCAAGCGTTAAAAGTGAGAGGGGAAGTGGCCTTTTGCTTGACCTGTCTTAATTTTCATAGCTTTATTAAACCCAGTTTTCGCCACTGTCATTTACAGCTCAGGCTAGCAATGCCTCCGTTTCACGCGCACGCACTCTAACTAGGCACCCACCCACCCACACCATATAAGGCAAAAGTGGATTAGTGGTCTCGTTGGTTTTAACTATCAAAAAGGAGACGAGAACCACCGCGAAGAAAGAGTTGAACCTGGGAAAAAGGATTGGTAGATGTGACACTTATTTCTTACGCTTTTGGGGGTTACTTTATGTATAAAATGGTACATATTTTGTAACTAGATTCATATTGTATGCTCACAAAAGCCAAAACTAAAATATTGCCTCCATAGAACTACCAATACTCAAAAGAAAACCGCTTTCATAACTTGTAATAATCATTTTATTACAAATGACCTTGAAGGAAGAAAGCGAGAGAGCGAGTAGTGTGTGAAAAAAACGGAGAGAAGCATTCCCATGATTGCGTTTTCCACCTTAAAGATTCTTCAAATTTGTGTTAAATCCCATAGGGAATCAATTATATAGCCCGCCTCTATAAACTGCGTGGGCGCCTGCCTACCAGCTGCTGAGCTTAGAATAGGGATATAGTCGGCTATTTATACCGACGACGATGCTTCAAACGAAATGTTATTCCTCTATGAAAAGGAGCCTGGAAAGTTTTCCAAAGGTAGAACGGGTAGAAAGGAGCACAAACAGAAGCATATTTTGCATATAAGTTTTGCACCCGTTTGAGCTGCGGGCAAGAGTCATTTCAATGTTTAGCACCAAGATCATTCATGAACAAGGGGGAGTTTGGGGGGGGGGGGGGGGGGGGGGGGGGGGGGGGGGGGGTGGGGGGGCGGGCGGGGGGGGGGGGGGGGGGGGGGGGGGGGGGGGGGGGGGGGGGGGGGGGGGGGGGGGGGGGGGGGG
>LR139880.1:0-22548 GCA_900659605.1 Tisbe holothuriae
AAGGATAGTGAAATTTTGACTTCTAAGGGTTGTAATTGAAGGATACAATAGGACACTATAAAAGAAACACCCTGTAGTAGTAATAAAATCTCTTTGATCACAGGACACAGATCACATGAAAATAAGCTGACTTTTTCTTCTTTATACTTGTTTCTTATTCTTTCAGTAACTTGTGTCCTCGGAAACTCAGGCTCTTTGAGCCCAAACGGCGGAAAATTTGAAATGCCTCCATACTTTATGTATCTAGAGTATTTTAGTCTTAACATGGAAAATTAGTTATTTTCCCCCACATTCGAGTACATGATTAGGTGCAAGCGACCTATAACTAACGCGTGGTTTGGTGTACTCCTATGATTTTTATTATCTAGGTTTTAGACCATAAATTGCGTATCGTTACATTCTTAAAATGGCAAGTATAGCGTCTTTACAACTTCATGAAGTTAATAACGATCAGATGAAGGGTTCAATGTCAAGTAATGTAACTGCCACATAAATATGAGTGGGGAAATATCATCTTATCAAGCAGAACGAACACATCAAATAATTTGGGTAATATTTGTCAGAAGATACGCCTAGTCCACAAAAACGCTCGGCATCGCCCTTGACACGAATACAAAAATAGGAAGCCAAACCTTTTATTTATGACACACTAATTGGCGTCATTGCGGAGACGTTATTGAATATTGCCTTGAATCGTCGTTTTTGATGTGGCGACAATGATCTGATCTCACCTGCGCCGCCGTCCATTGTCGCCAAGCGGGCGTGACGACGACAGGAGGAGGAGGAAGAAGAGGAGGATGCGATATCATGTCAACGAGATTTCTCATCTTGAAAGTAGGGAGAGAGAGACTCAGTTTCTCGACGATTGTGTTCGGGAGCGGATGTGTTCCAGCATTGCCATGAGGAAGCCTGCCGTCATCATCTACTTGTTCCTTGTATCAGTCTTGGTTGTAGCTTTTGCTCAAGATGAATTCATGGAAGAAGAATATGGAATCGAGGTAGGAAAGGGGAAAAAGGGGTGCATATTGCAAATCAAATAATCATATTTCCAGCATTCGGACGGTAATCTTCTTCATCGGTCGTTACGCTCTCCTGACCTAATGAGGCGAGTTTTGCGTCGGCGGATCAAGAATCAAGGGCTGAGGAAGGTGATGAAACGAAGGAAGATGATCTTGCCGGGCGAACAACAGGAGGAGGCAGCAGCGCTCCAGCCTCATAGTAATGTTACCGGGTCGGCCAGGAACGGCAGATGTATGTGGAGTAATTTTCACATTTATGAATGAAACATCAATCATCGCTTTCGAATTTTAGTTTTCAGCCTATTTACGGTGGTTCGGTTCAATAACGACGCTTGCCCTACGTCTTCGGGCGATAACGGAACGTGTTACACATCGTGAGTCTGTCTCTCCCTCCGAGATTTGCCTTTGTCGCATTAATGCATGCTTTTGACATTCTTCCTCAGATCTGATTGCTCCGGTCGAGGCGGAATCGCAGACGGGACTTGCGCAAGTGGATTCGGCGTTTGCTGCTACTGTGAGATCGGACTCTATAATGTTGCAACTCATCTGCAATACCGATGCCTTATTTTTCAGTCAAATTCGAGTGCGGCGCGACGACGTCCGAGAACGGCACGTACTTCACGAACCCTTCGTCCACGGAGCGCATCTGCAACCTCATGATCAACCGGCTCAATGATGACATCTGCCAGATCAAGCTGGAGTTTGACGTCTTCGATATAGCGGACCCGAACGCCAACGGAGAGTGCGAGACGGACTTCTTCCTCGTGACTGGGGGCAGCCCAGTGCCGCAGCTCTGTGGTCTCAATAGTGGGGAGCATAGTGAGCAGTCTATGGGGTTAAAATCCATGAATATGTTCGCCTGAGTGTTTCTCTCTTGTAGTAATCTATTCTATTACAACGAGCAGCGGGCCTACTCAGCTGTCCATGGTCATGGACACTACCATGACATCAACTTCATCGCGACAGTGGACAATGAGAATCTACCAGTATGAGTGCTCAAGCAGGATGCTGGGTATGATAGTGTATTTAAGTCATCTAACACTTCAGTTCATTACTATGTATATATTATCAGCCCCCGTCGGCTGTTTGCAATACTACCAGGGTGCGTCCGGCTCTATCCAGAGCTTCAACTACAAGTCTGACGTCCGATCCGCCAACCAGCCCAACCACCTGGCCAACCTCAACTACGCCATCTGCATCCGCGTGGAGAACGGCTACTGCGGCATCAGATACTCTCAGAGCTCCTCTGACCCTTATTCGTTCACGGTTTCGGGAGATGCAAGTCCAAGTAAGGATCAAGCCATGAATACCTAATAGTTGCAATCCCAATCTCTAATATAATCAATCACTTCAGCCCTCACTTTTCCCATTCCCGCGGCCAAGGTGGCCCTTGGTGACCAGGGTTGCAGCGCCGATTTCATCCTTATCCCGGGAGGTTCCGAGGACGGCGAAATAGGAATCCTCACCAGGGATCGGTTCTGCGGACAGGCCCTGGGCGCCTGTCAGGCGTCAAAGACCTCTTGTATTTCCATTACAGGGCCAGTCACAAGTAAGTTCATCTGTTCCGTGTGTTTTACTGTTTTCTATGACTTTTGTTCTTTCTTTCCAGCTTATCTGAAGCCCTTCACTGTGACAGTGATTACCGATTCCGATGAAAGTACCACTCAGACGGACACGGCAAACAGAGGATTTCAGCTCAGTTACAATCAGCAACCTTGTCTGGCAGGAAAGTAAATAAGGACGGAGCGGTGGGGTCATTAATTCTAGTCTCATATATTATGCTTATTTGAACATCAGTACCATTGTTTTAAATGGAAAAATGATTATATAGTTGCACGGTTTTTATTCATAGAAATTATAATAGAAAAAACATATAACCTATTATATCCGTTATAGGACAGTTCATGGATTGAATTAAAGTTTCATTTTAATCGGTGAGCCATTGGGTCATTACACTGTAGCTTTGGGTGAAGATAAAAATATGACTTCCTACTCTTCCCTGACTCTTTTTTCTTTCTCCGTCGTCTATGATTCTCTCTCCCTTTCTCCTTTGACAAAATATGACTACGATCGAGCCGCCCCTCTCATTCTTCTTCTCTCTCTCTCTTCTTCTTCTTCTTCCCTCTTTCCCAACACACACTCACTTCTGAGCTCCTCCTCCTCCTCCTCCTCCTCTCATGAGATGACGTATGAACTTGAAGAGGCCTCGTTGGCTTGCTGCTGCTTGTGCATTGGAGAAGCAAAATGGGGGAAATATCACTTGCCAGATGTTCAAGCGCACAGCAAAAATAATCCAGTATCGCACACAGATCATGCGGAGGATGACAGATGATGATAGAGAGTACTCGTATAAGTGTTTAGTAAACCAATTAAATCAATTATTCCAAGATATGATAGGTACAAATTTAAGGACATTGGCTATTTACTCAAATTTGAGATTTAAAAACCGTCCTCAAAGTTCCTTAATGTTATGTTAAAATTAAAGAGCGTCAACTATAACTATACATAGTGCAGGGCTGACTTGGGGACTTGTTAAACGAAAAGAAAGCTCTATCCGTTGTCCCTGAAAAGTAGGGACTAACAGGTGGCAGGAGTAGAGAGAGAGAAAGAGAAGAGAAGGAGAGAGTTTGCCTTAGCTTCCTCCCTCCCAAGAGCGTGGATTGCAGTCGCAACAACACAGGCTTCAAGATGAGACCGACCACCCAGTGGTGCGCAAAGAAGAAGGAATTTTCAGAGAAAGGCCTTGACGAGAACGTGCATGCGTATGCTTGGTTTGCCGTGTGTGCAGAGGGAGGGAGAGCCGGGTGATTCATACTGTAGTGAACAGCAGGAGGAGGGAGAGAGCTAGTGCAACAGAGAGAGAGCGAGAGAGAGAGAAAAGGGCAGAAATAAAGAAGGCCTTCAGGCAAAAACAGACTGCTGAGTTTCTTCTTCTCCCCTCACACTCTCTACCTCCTTGTCTGTCAGTAAGACTTCGACTGCAGCCAGAGAGAGGTTTTACCCAGCCAACCTTGTTCAATTTCTAACAACCACCAGCGATCGAGTTCTTTATCGGCGGTCTGTTATAGTGAGAAGACGTTTTGTGCCTGCGTGCGTGCCTGCTCCATCCTTTTGCCTCCTGTGTGTCTCTCCCTCCCTCAGTTTGTGTTGTCATGTTCTTGCAGCTTGAGCAGGATTTAGCGCTGGGGGTAGTGTGACAACATGGCTGCAAGTGTTGACGACGGTGGTGGAGGTGCTTGAAGAAAATCCAGCTGAGGAGCGATATGTCAAAACAAACGGTAAGAAGAAGAAAAGGGTCAGAGTTGACAATGGGCATTGCCGAAAGAAGGAGATCACTAATTAGACACATTATTGAGGTTCAATGCACAAGAGATGGTCGCTTGGCGATAAAGTCATTTACGATCAATCGGGGTGTAAATAGACGTTGTTGCGACGTGCTGTGTCCACTTCATGTGAATTCCGTATTCATATTTCATATAAGATGCAACACGTGATGACATATTTTGACGTAGCTATCTACAACTGGGAATTTATATGCATATATTTTCCTTTTTTTCTGCCTCTAAGGGCAGCTGCTTCTCGCACACATCAAATGCACGTTCACGTTCTGCTGCAATGCTAATATAATGTTCGGATGACAGGCGAGCGAGCGAGCAAGCGGCGACCTACTTAGGTTGTGCTAGATGTCCTCTACGGGCGAACAAAAAGGCCGTAACTTTGATGAGGGCTAACAGTTGGCCAATAGTGTCAATCTTTAAAAAAATATGGGACGACAAAATACGAGATTAAAACTTATTAGAACTACATAATCTATCAAAAAATTAGGCAAGAGATTCTCCGATGCAGACAACGGTTTTTGCAGTTGCAAACTATATATAACAGGAGATCAGTTTAAGAGAGCTGAAATTCTGAAGTCTGCATGGATCAAAATGAAAGACTGTTATACGTCCCAAATGAAAATACTGCTGTACATCATCAAAGACAGCAGCGCAAAAAACACAAAATACTTTGTCCTAAATTTATTTTGGTCACATATGGGAATATTCAAATATATGAGGATTATATCTTGGTCTTTATTTTTTGCAGTTTAACTGGCTGGACACCTGTTCAGCTTTATGCGGTAGCTTTATATATTATAGAAAAATATACTGTCGGTACACTATTAATACAAACAAACTGTATATACCGATATCACAAGCTATATTTAGGCTTTCTTCGACAGGATTGTTTAGCATTTTTTAAATAAAGTCAATCCTGTTTGACTTATTCATACTTTGCTCTTGGAACTTCGAAAAGGTTGGGTGGTCCCTTGATTTTCATACCCATCCACTAGAATGTTTGGGATGGAGCGTTTTGAATGATTAAGGATATCTTCTCTAGTGTTGGGAGTCATGGTCATCTAAATAATTAGAACTTACTTCTGTCCATATTCCGTTTCTATTTTACATAATTAGAACGCCCGAGCCCTGCCATAAAAGCCTTTATCAAGAAGGCTAGTGGCCTTAAATTATTTATAGAAAGTCGTTATTTTGTTCTCCACTCTTACCATTATTGTAGAGTGAACCCAAGCTGGAGGCCTCCCAAAATTAATGTCTGCGTTTTAACCTTCGGCTCGGGTTTAATGGACAAAACAATGGCGGAGAAGGAGGAGATCGAGTGCGCATTGGAGTGAAAAGGGACAAACATATATTCGAGTGGACGTACGCGTCGCACAAAGTGCTCGATCTATAAAGCAATCCTCCGCAGCCTGCTCAGTGGGGTACCGGTCTGGATTGAATTAATGAAGGAATGAATCTACGTAGGATAATAGGAAAAATTATTCAGTTCTAATTTAATGAAAATTGACATAAGACCAGTACAACAATATACGTAGCAGTGCAGTACTACATCTCGAAAAGGCACAAATGATGGCATGTATTTATATTTCAGATCACTCATGTGCCAGAATGCTTCGGGTTCCTGCTCTTCCCGTGGCTGCCCAGCCAAGGCTTATCTTCTTGTTAGGGGCTCCATAGAGTGAAGCGGAAGGTGAAAACATTATGTCTTCATCCCAGGAGCAGCAGCAGCAGCAGCAGCAGCAACCCTTGCCGTCCCCGGCAGAGGACCCGCAGCTGCACAAGCTGTGCCCTCGACTCGTCGACTACCTCTGCATCGTGGGTACGCGAAAGTACGACGGCGTCAACCACAGGCACGCAGCGTCAGTGCAGCCGCCAGAGCTGCTCAGGAGATACCCGCCGGATGATCACAAGGTAGGAAAAGGATCGAGCAACTATTGGGTTGAGTTAAGCTGCGAGGTTAAAGTTTCTATACCTCCATGATCCACAAAGAGGAGGGGCCATGAGCCTAATGCCTTTGGCCCACGGTCCATCTGTTTTCACATATGAATCTGATTCTCTAATCCTTCTTGGCCTGTTTTTTTTGTAAAGAAGACATTGGTAAATGCGATTAAAATTATTTGAGGGAAGGTTGAAAAAGTCATGGTTTCATTTTCATGCATTTAAATAAGATTAAACTCTTTAGCAAGGGTGTCTGCATAGCGTTTAGTGCACCGGCTCGGCTGCCAAGCCTTGTTTGGAGCCGAGGGGAAGTTGAGCTCTTGGATAGAAGTGAGTTTGGCCCCGCCACTCTTTTGAAATTCGCTCATCCAAGTTGGAAGAGGGCCGAAAGCTTCAATTTCCATTTCGGGGTCCATTCCATGCTGAAAGAAGTTTAATTGCTCAATAAACGGTTCATGGTAAGCTTCATGTTGCTTCCGTCCATCGGTAAGATCGATTACCTGCACTCTCCAGAGATGATTGAGATAACGATCTGGCTTAATCTCCCTGTTCTTCTTGAGTACCGGGTGAATCCTCTTTGGGTGGAGAACATCCGTAATGGACGGGGTGTAAATGCAATCGGTGCACCTAAAATAGGGCTTCATCATGTCTGCTCTCCAAAAGGCTATAATTCCATTGTTTACATGAACCAGGAGTAGGCGACGATAGTGCAGAGTAGCGTAGCCAGAAGGAGAATGACTTTCAGCTCCACCCCGAATATTCCGACCGCCTCATTAAAAGGGTCTCCGCTGATGACCGGGAAAGTGGTCGGATCTAAGTGTTTGGAGGCATTGAAGGCCGCCGATGAGGAAGTCGGCGATGCGGAGTCAATGCTGGACTCCAGTTGTGAAAGAAGGCCAGCGTCCGACTGTAAAGGTTTGAGCTCAATTTTGGGCGCGAGTGCCGTTCGTGGTCCGTAACGGGAAGTTTTTTATTTGGCTCCCGCAGGGCTAGGAAACCCTTTGTAGTCTAATTTTTTTGACCTGAAGGGCTAGGGAATGCCCCAGGATTAGGGTAGGTGCCCCGCAGGGCTAGGGCTCCTGCAGGGTTAGGGTATGGATGCATAATAGTGCTTTAGTGACACTGTCAGGTTAGGTTGGGTCAGGCAAATTAGCACTAAATTGAGCCATTTTTGACAGATCCTCAGTACAGTTTATAATTTAGGTAGAAAAGTCAAAATAGGCTTATTGAAGAGGCAATAGCATGAACAATATGTACATGCATTAAATTTATGAAAAAGCTTAAATCTTAGGCGATTTTGGCCCTACGGACCACGAACGGCACTTGCCCCAAATCATCTTCCGAACATTTTGCCTTGAAGCAGAAATGTATTATGAGAGAATTGGAACAATCGGTACTCAGTTGAGAACATGCTTTGAATTGGGTATTACACGCATTATTAATTATTTTAACTATATATTGTGCGAAATACATTAAATAAAGCACAATTTATAGACAGAAGATTACATTTTGTGTTATGAGATGCAATTAAATATGATTTAGAAATATAGAAAACATATTATCTAGTTCAGTACTTGAATCTAAGTAGTCATATTTTTGCAGTCGTTAGACATAATCAACCATTTTGATAAGTCCATTTTGTTTCCCACTCTAAATCCTTGAAGGCATAATTATTACATTCTCCATCAAAATTGCAAAACCACCGACGGTGTGAAAATGACACACAAGAAACATGTTTTATTTGCGCTCTCTTTTTTGCACAGAAAATGCAGTTTAAACGATTTTCGTCATATGAAAGCCACGCATATAGAAATAGCAAGTATGTAGTAAATTGGAATTACTATAACAATGTAATTAATCATTTTTATTATGTAGAATATTATTCGTGATTTTCACGACAATAAAAATGTTTATTATTACGAATACCAGATTGGAGTTGTTGCTGTCTTCATAAAACAGAGACTATACTGTATATATTGACTAATGTCGTATAACGCATTTGAGTACATTAAACCAAGCAAATTAAGAAAATAGTTTGATCTAATAAATCTTTCAACCTTGTTATTGTTAAAATTTATTATTTTTGATGCAAATTTTAAAAGATTGGAAGAAGTTTCCTAAAAAATTGTGCTTAGCTTCCAAAAAAATTATAGGAAGAATTTTACTAAGGCAATATCTTAATCGTGGTACTTTGACACGTGTATAAATAGATGATTTATAGGCGGCGGCCTGAACACCGACGGTAGTAAGCTAATCATATAGTTTCTTCTCTCGTAAACCACCTTTGAATATTGACCAGCTCCATGTAATCGAGCATTTGCACCTGGCATTTCTTTACATATCCAAATGAGAAAGGTTTCTAATGTATCATCGATCACCTGTTCAAAGATAAGAAAGAAAAAAATTCAACGTGGCAAAGTTAAAATATTAATATATTACCGGATAACACAATATGCGTTTAAATACCTTTTTCAGGAACTCCAACATGAAGTCCACTCGCAGTAACGCGGTATTCTATTAAGTGCTCATTTTCTCTCTCTGAGAAGATCATCCATCTACTGAAAGTTTTAACTTTTAATTGTGATTATGCTATCACATTCAAAGATATTGACACGAAAAATAACGACTACGACATCGGCGCAACTGTTATCGGACCATCACAAACATAGACTTTAATATATTACTCATTGATGTAAACCACCTTTGAATATATGTTATTCATACTTCCAGGAGCTCCAACATGAAGTCTCTAATATAATGATTCTGTCTTCCGACGTTAAACACATTTGGGTGTATGCTTTGGTCCAGTTAATGTAATTTGATCTAATGTCTAACAACAAACAGAGATTGCAACATATTTACAATACTTGTGATAAAATCACGTACAAAGATACTTCAAAGAGATCGTCACATCGAAGCCTCGAAGGGCAAAGGCAGTCGCACCGAAATTAAGCAAATAGAGATCTAATATACTACCAAACTCTATAAAGCACCTTTGATTATAATATATTTTTTCTCTATTTCTTTCCAGGAGCTCCAACATGAAGTCTCCAGCCTCCTCGAGTTCAAAAACGCCCTCCTCGAGACATTCCCCCACCTCCAGGGCAGACTCGGCCCGTCAGCCTCCACCTCAGCGCTGCCACAGTCAACAGCTGAGGCGACTCAGCAACAGCAAGCTCAGGCTCAGCAGCAGGCTCATCAGGCTCAGCAGCATGCGACTGCGAGTAGTAGTTGGGCGAGCTCACCGTCAGGTATGTAGTTGTTACTTTTTGTTATGATTACAAGGCATTACTAGGCATTACTATGGAATTTGCCCCTGTGCGTATGTTTTAAAATAATTTCAACATTATGTTATTATGTACGTAATTATCGAATAATACTGTTCTGTTCATCAAAAAGCACATATAAAGCTTTTTTGTGCACAGTATAAATAATTCCTTTTATAAATGAGTTTTTGTCCACGATACACATGACATTATTAACCGTCGTCTTAAGCCCTTTCAGGCAATAAAAGTAACTTAATTCGATTCAATTTAATTGACTCTCAAGACCGTGCTGTTCATTACATTGTAGATAAACAGTATTAATAATAGTCTTGATCATATCCCACCTTTGAAAAACTATAAAAAAAACCTATTAAGTATTGATTTTAATGGAGTTAATCTTCAATAATATAATATGCTCAAATTGATTCCAAATACAAATATCCCTATTCTCTTCCAGGAACATTACCAAGAAAGGACCTCCACCAACAACAGCAGCAACAGAAGCGGTCTTCAGTGGTCGTCGACTCCGGCTTCAGCACCACAGAGACACTGACCAATAAGGGCGACTCTGGCATGCAGATGAGCGCCGCTCTGATTGGCTCAAGCCCCAAATCGAGCGCTGTGATTGGCTCAAAGGCTGAGGTTCACTGGGACACGTGGTCTCCGGCTGCTGTCCAGAGTAATGAGGATGAATTGTTCCAGTTGTTGGATGTCATTCATAGGAAGACTGTGAGGCTACGGAGGGAGGTGGAGGCGAGTGCGAAGGTGAGTTACTTTGTAATTCCATGTACGTTCATGTTCATGTATGTTCAATAGAGTCGTACATGGTAATTCTATGTTTTGTGCAGTCTAGCTCCTTGGGTAATTCATATTTTGTGGAATGTAATTCCTCTTTGAAAAAAATCGTCATGGTTATTAGTCTACATTCGGCAGAGGGATAAGCCTCAAAAATATGAATCCAGAATCCAGATTTGTCGTTGCGACAGGACCAGCCTCTACTATATAAAACATGAAGGATAAAAAATATAGAGCCTCTCTGTAGTTCATACCTTTGAATATATCAAATTTAGTCTTGTGCAACCACACAATGTGTCTAAACATTGTAATGGGCAATACTCATTCGGGAATCTTATGTAAGGAAAACTTAATTTGCGTGCATGTTAAGTCAGAACAGAATCACTTACTTAAGTTCCCTACAATAAAACCTCTTCTCCTCTTTCCAACTTCAAAAATCACATTTCAATACCAGATATCAATCATCATACTTTTCTTCGTCAGTCCTTTTTGATCTACTCATATAATTATCATGTTCTTCTTTCACCAAGTTGGATCTATCAGGGTTCCGAGGAAATTAATTTTAAATAGTACATTACAACAAAATCGGCTGTCCAAATGATAAGAAGCAAATGGTGCCAAATATGCTTGTTCTAAGTTAACAAAGAGCGTAAAATAAGCATTTGAAAGAGTCCTCTATCTCTTATGTACATTTATAATATCAGACAGAGCATAAAACATACATTAAAAATATTTATTTGCTATTTTGAAGAGTTACAATTTTGACTAGAGAGCTCTTATCATTTGGATAGCCGAATTGTTGTCTTTATTATGTTAATATTTTGTATCAAGTTGAGGATACCATTACTTCAATGCATTTAATTGATAAATCTTAATCTAAAATGGCAACCCTCTTTTAAACCATTTTAGTCGAAAATGAAAGTCTCATTACACTTTTGCACAACATGCTCATGGCTTCAGTTCAGTTCGGCTGTCCAAATGATAAGAGTTCTCTAGCCAAAATTGTATCTCTTCAGAAGAGCCATCGAAGACTTTTAGCATATGTGTTATGCCCCCGTACCAATACTATAAACATACATAAGAGGTAAAGGATGCTTTTAAATGCATATTTCAAGCTCTTTATAGAATTAGAGCAAACAAATTTTGCCCCTGTTGCTTCTTATCATTTGGAGAGCTGAGTTACTTGATGGAGCCATTAGCCAATTTTCAGAGAGGGGAAGAAATATCCCCCAAGACTAGAAAGAAATCCTTCTTTTCCCAGAATTTGGTCTTAGCATTGCAAGCAGCTTCTGGTGTATATAAGGGTAAAAAAGAGAAGGAAGAAGAAGAAGAACTTTCTTTCACGGAGTGCTAGGTAAAAAAATGCATTTACAGTAATGTATCCAATGAAATGTGTCTTAAATGCAAGCCTGTAAAATATGCTATTTGTTTAGTTAGCATATTTGGCATAGGTTATGTCATCAAATGTGTTAAAACAAGTTTATATTGCTTGGCATCCAGTCATATTTTCCTCTAAAGTCATAGAAACTTCCAGTTTCTTATCTGCTCTCATACATTACCATTATATTCTGAAGAGAAAGAGAGAGACTCTCACTACTTGATGTGCTCTGAAAATTGGCTTGAAGCAGAAAGAAGAAGAGAAAAGACAAAACAGGAGTGTCAATTTATCCATGGTTTTCACTGGAGTTTCTTTGTTGTGTCTCTTTTTTGTGCACATGGAATACCTTAACTCAATTATATGCCAGGCCTACCAATCTCAGTTCATATGGCACAAGCTTGTGGCAGAATGGTTAGCGTGCAATAGTTCTATGTAAGGGTGTCGGGGTTTGATTCCCGGCCTTGTCGGATGGATGTTTCAATTGTTCTCCAAAAAGCTGCCACAGTCCCTCACGGACTTGCCCTTGTGATGTGCTAATGCAATGAGCCTGAATAGGTAGTGCCCTAAAATATATAAAGAGGGATGCTTAGCAAATATAAAAAGGCACATTGCAATTGTGCTATTAGCAAGTTTCAAAGGAATATCTTAAGTGAAGTTAAGTCAATTAAATATTAGGCCTAGCAAGTTTAATGCAGATATTTACCATGCACAATTAAACCTCATTTTTTCCAACCTACTTCCTTTCAATATATAAGTTCATAGAACACTTTTAAAAGGAACATATTTGGACAGTCTGAACTGTGTCTATGAACACATTTATCATTATTTCTCACTTCTCCTTTTTTAGCAATGGTAACTCAGCAGTTAATGTTCATCATCATGTTAGGAGAGAGAGAGAGAGAGAGAGAGAGAGAGAGACGTGCTTTAGCTTCCTACATGTTGAAATTATCCTCTTTTTGTGTTGAGAGAATCCTTCCTACTCTTGTGAACCTACTAAAATTGCACCATAACAGGATCAATCCTTCTTCAGTAGAAATTTTAAAATGGCAGTTACACGTAGGGACTTAAAACAAAGCACTTTTTTGTGTCTCATAAAGTTTAATGTCTACAGTACAGTTATATGAAACAAAATGCACGTATATGAAGGTGTCATGGTCAATGAATAGCACGTAAAATTTCTTTGAATGAGGTCAAAACTGTCTCTATATTAGCTTCTAACTGGGAAAATATGAGAAATTAACATCATTTAACCTTTATTACATGGTTTAGTTCAAGTCATGGTCCCTTTTTCTGGTTAGATTACAGTTACTGTATCCAATATAATCCAATGTAACCACATTTGTGACTTATTTGTAAACCTTATATCCATTTACTTCAAGTTATTGTCGCCTTTTCTGGGTACGTGGTCCAGTTAAAGTTATAGTCCCTTTCTCTAGTTAAATGACAGTTACTGTATCTATTGTATTCCACTGTAACCACATTTGTAACTTATTGTAATTTATTTGTATCTACATTTGTAACTTATTGTAACTTATTGTAACTTATTTGTAACCTTTATTCCATCACAACATGCCTACCTCTGGTTACATTACAGTTACTGTATCCATTGTAACCCAATTGTAACTATATTTGTAACCAATTGTAATCCATATATTCTTCTTTCCAGCATGCCATCGACCTCCACTCCCCCCTTGGCAGCAACGACGACCCAACAGCCAACAACAACAACCACAACAATGCAACTTCTTCTTCATCTTCCACACGACGCCTCAGCTCAGCTTCAAACGCTTCATCCTCCAATAACACACTCGGGGCCATCCCAGAGTCCTCTTCGGAGGCTGCGGATGTCCTCCGAGCTGAGCGGGATGCGTTGTTACGGCGGGTGGGGGAGCTGGAAGCAGATAGTGGTCGGGTTGGGCAGTTGGAGGAGGAGGTGCGAGTGTTGAACAGGCATAGACGGAATCTGGAAGCAAGGTAAGACCATATCTAAAGGGTATAACAACACACTTGGGGTCATACCAGAGTCCTCCTCAGAGGCTGCTGATGTCCTCCGAGCTGAGCGGGATGCGTTGTTACGAAGGGTGGGGGAGCTGGAAGCGGATAGTGGGAGGGTTGGGCAGTTGGAGGAGGAGGTTCGAGTGTTGAACAGGCATAGACGGAATCTGGAAGCAAGGTAAGTAATGATCTTGTATATTTACAGGCCAAATGTAATTATTCAAAGACATTTTTCGTATTTGATGGTATACATTTCCAAAAAGAACTACTGTAGATAACGTCGGACGTCTTCTTTTAACGGCTAATTAACGCTATTAGATACATAATTTTATTGTTGCAAAAGCGGCAAAATACATTAGGTCAGATTCTATCCAAGAAATGCTACCTAAGTATGTGAACGAGAATTAATGTGTATGATAATTATTATTATTATGGAAGCCAGTAATCTCAATATTGATATTAAGAAAATGCCAGTGTTGAACTTCTTACTTAATGCGCAAGGAATATTGTTATTTTGTTGAATAGCCAATTTCTGATAATATTCAAAGTAGTTTGCATTTTTGGATGATATAAAGTAATTTGAGAAATCTAGAGCTTTAGTGACGAATTTCGCGGCCGCCGCGAAATATTTTGAACTTCTTTTACTGGTTGCAAATAGCAGCTCGCAATCCAAATGCTGGTGCTACTTAATTACAAAAATGCATTGGTACATACATAGACCATTGTTGCAGTGGTCTATGGTACATAAAATACAACATGCAACACAAGGGTAGTTAAAATGAAAATAATTCACTTTACGAGTCGTATCTTTGCAGCTGCATTTAAATAAATACAAATGAGTTTTGGGGCTTGAATAGTATAAAAATACGAGAAAATGTTTAGAAAAAGTTACGAGTAACAGGCCTTTCTCTTTTTTCCATAGTTTGCAAATAGCTTTTTTTCAGCGTATAAAACACGCACACATAAACGGTTAGAAAAAGTAAACTTCTGCTCAGATAGTAGGAAGCCATTACGCTTCAATCAGGTCCGAATCTTAACGCAATTGAATTATTTTCAGTCTTTTAAAACTCATATTAATTGTGGCAGGATATTAAGATCACTATATTTTCCGAGAATATTTAGTGCGATCTATGGTTATGTAACCACCACCTGGCCTGGGAGTCATATCAAATACCTGTGCACATATATTGAAAACGTTATAACTAGATGTCACTAAGAGGTGATACTTATGGCTGTCTTAACATGTCTTTAATATATATAATGCCGGTTCAATTCCTAAAAGTAGGTTGTAATTTAAGTCATCTTGACTGTGCTTTGTTAATGCCTGTAGACATTATAAACCATATTTCCCTATTACAATGTACGAATTTATGAAAGAATTAACAGTGGATCACAGAACAAAAAAAAAACAAAGGAGTTTTGGGGATTAGATAGTATAAGAAGACTAGGATAGCCTTTATAGCCATGAAAATTGGACGTGGTAAAACTATTAAAATATAAGAACATTTTGTGGTGTTACAACAACACTTAACTAGCTACTACGTATAAATTAACCGTATAACTAACCCTTTTCTAGACTTGGCATCCCAGATGACAAAGGCATCGTGCACTCTGTCCAAATCCGCACTGGGGTCAACAAAGGCCAAACAGCTCAGCCTCAGCAATCTTCTTCCAAACCAGATCCTGATGCCGCCCATCAGGTCAATATTGAGATCAAGCCTCAGCTCCATCGGCCAAACCGGTTTTCATACCCGAGTCCGAAGCATCTGGGTGTGTCTGTTGTGAATCTGAGGCCGGCGGATTATAAGACGTCGAATAAAGCGCTTAACAGGTAAACATACAGTTACTTACTGAGCCTTAAACTTTTTAGATAATATGCTAAATTTATGCACATATGGCTAGGTTAAAGAGCCTTAAACAGCTTAGATAATACGTATAATAAACTTATTTCGTATATGGCTAGTAGGGTACAATAGTGGAATGGGATTTTTTTGAATAGGATACACTCATTATAGTCCTATAGCTTAATGTGGTGTATATATTTGACTGTAACTTAATGGTCACTTGGACTAATTCTTACGGGTCACTAATAGACACAAATGACCACATTGTATTTCACTTTTACTTACTTAACTATTAAACTTAATTCGTTGGTTTTATCTGGGCAAAATAGTATTTCTGCTAGAGTGGCTCCCATGAATGAGATTTACTACTACTTAACAGGTCTAGGAGGTAATAAGGTAAACTTGGCTGTTATTAGCCTTTTTGGAAAGGGGGATAATGTTCCTAAACTCTTCCCAAGCCAACGACAATAGATTGAATGAATATGACTTAAACTGATCTTGCTTTCAGGGTCCTCTCCACTCACCGCAAGAACAAAAGCCGGTCCGTGGAGAACCTCAGCGACGCGCCAATCCTTGGCCTCAAACCCGCCAACAGCGAGATGAACCTCATCCGACCTGCGACATCAACAAAACAACCCCGACTCCGCGGCACAACCTCCGAACTGAACGTGTCCAGACTTGCTTCAAATGAGAAGGTCAGGCTAGATCCTGCCGGGCTCCTGTCCATGCCTGCTGAGCTGAGTCGTGGGCTGAGGCGGCCGAATGTGAAGCCGAATAGGGAGCGGATCCGGCAGGTGCTCAGTATGAGCAATCCTATTGAGCTGCAGCGGCAGTTGTTGACCACTGTGATGGAGAATGAGGTGAGTGTTAATTCACAGTGGTATAGGATGCTATTTTGAAAAATGTGTCAACTATCACTTAATAAAATGGCATACACATGCAAGATGCGTTATTACTGATTGTCAGTTTAGAATTCTCAAAGGTAGTTGTCAATTACTGCTGCATTAAAACAATGTTTCTCGGTTCTCAATAACGATGTCCGCTACTGATGGAACCCGGGCTCATGTCTGAATATATTTTCAAGATCTTTTAAAGATCGGTTATGTTTTTGTCTCAATTGCTTTTTTTTTATCCATTCGGGAACTACGAAAGATTCTCTCGTAGTTCCAAAGGTACAGTTGGCATTTTGATCCATATACGAGTAGTAGTAATTAAAGTACTGGGGAAGTAGTTTGTACTCTTTTTTCGACTTTTCTAGGCGGAAAAAAACCCGACAAAACTTGACCATTTATCGCGGACAGCCTCTTTTCTCCTTTCAGTGCTGAGGGCAATTTGTCCGCGAAAATCTAAATCATGAGGCAATCAAACAATATGCAGCTCTGCTATCCAAATGATAACAAACAAACGGTGCCATATTAGATTGTTCTAATTCTAAAAAGGGCTTGAAATAAGCTATCAAAAGAGTTTTAACCTCTTATGCACCTTGTGTAGTATCAGTACAGACATTAAAACATACTTTAAAAGCCTTTGTTGGCCCTTCCGAATAGTTACAATTTTGGCTAGATAACTCGTATCATTTGGACAGTAACTGTTGAGCTGTTGTTGGACTAGCTTGCCGGGTTTCCCCCAGAACTTTAGTAGTTAAATAGTTCCATGACTTGTAAAACATCCCTGGATCCAGTATTAAATGACCTGTATCAACATAGGATGAGAATATATTGTTTTAGACATACATATGCATACTTCAAAAGTCTTATGGGTTTCTATTTAAAAGCTTATTACAGTGCAATTTTGAAATTTGTTATTGTTGCTTTCAGTTTTGTAACTCTCAAAGGTAATTTGTCAGTTAACTTTGTATTTAAATTTTGTTTGTCTGTTTACCGGAATGCTCATTGCTGTGCTGGCGAAGAAACCCTTTTAGTACTCGGAAAATCTAACTTGAATATATTTTAAAGATCTTTTAAGATCATTTACGCTGGAAATTATGCATTTGTAGCTGCAGTTATTTGAGGAAGTTCCTTATGAAAATTAAACTGTATTCCAGTGACTTGTATCAACACGTGATAACACAAATTAATGTACACGCTCAAGGCTGTCAAATGGCTCCAATTGTTTAACTACCAATGATAATGCGTATTGCAGAGTTGCAGACCATTAATTCTGCAGAAATTATGTTAACTGTCATTGAAAATTATTGACCAAGCAGCAGCTCTTCTAGCAGACAAAACGAGGGTAACATTTTGGCTCAACATGCTGTTTACGACCAAACAAATATGTAAAAGATTATGAGCATTATACTTTAATAATTCATTTAATATAAGTACATGTATATGTAAAAGTTTATGCATGTACTTATATACTTACACAGAAAGGCAACAATAGCCTTTAATATACTGAAACATGGCTGAACGCGCATTGCCTTAAATACTTGCAATAAGTATACTACAGAAACGTTAAAATATAGCCAAGGTTGTAACACATTCTTCATTCACTATTACAAGAACGTTAAAATATATTCATGAATGTAACAAATTCTTTCTTCATTAGTACAAATTTCTGTTTGGCTGGGGTTTTAGCAGCCATTTCCCATCTGTTACGGTTGGAATAGTTTCCAGAGACGACCAACCCTCCTCCTCTTTCTTTTTTTGCCAAAGCTGCTCCTCTCCCTTCTCTTTACCATGCATGAAAATGTCAAAATGAAAGAAAAGGCGATTGCTTCATATGTTTCAAAATGTAAGGGTTGGTAAAACCCTTTTAATAAGACCGTCTGATAAGTGTCTTCAAACATTACTACTTTTAGTCACATTTACTCAAAGGTGTTTTGCGCCATTGAATTATATATATCTTGGAATGAAGATCGTTGGGTCAGGTTTCATCCAACCAGTCCCATGATTTTACGTTCATTATTATATTTTACAGTGTTATTAGCACTCTATTTCCCTTGAACTCACCAGAGAATAGCATCCGATTATTTAAAAGTGTAATGAGGCCTCCTCATATAATTGCTAAGCAACTCCTTAGCTTTTAATGATAATTAACTTCAACATTACTCTTTTAGTCACTAATGTGTATGAAAACGCTAAAATAACATAAAATATTGGAATTCAAAGGTACTTCGCACCTTTGATCTATTCATATCCTTGTAGAATAATTTGTGCAGTAGCTGCCTTGCTACTAGCGGGTCTTAGTCCCGAATCTTTAAGTACAATATCATCTTTTATAGTGTCTTAAACACTTTTAATATCATTTGTAGACTTTTTCACTCTCTCCCGCTGCTTTTTGACACTCGTTTAAGTGCAACGTACTCAGCAAAGAACAGTATTGACCCCAAATTAAATGCATGCCAAAGTCAATATTCTAAACCCTAGCTTTGGAGACAATAAATATCAGCCATTGTTGCTCCATGTTTTATGATACTGGAAAATCTCAACACCTTAAAAAGGTGCAAAAACGAATTTATAAACTGTACCATAAAGAGATGGTACTTATTCCTATGTGTAAAGAGAGCAAGCAGCTAACTACGCACTTTTTGATAATGGCGTTAAATTATCCTCTAGCAGCTTTTTTTCAATACAGGGTGTCCCGCAATTACTGTAAAAAAGTAAACAGCTATGTCTCAGCTTTCAGAGGTCCTATGACAAAACTAAAAATAGCATATGAAAGAGGAAGGTCTACCATTTTGTTTGATATATTGTAATACAGGGTGAGTTTTTATTTAGTGACCAAAATGAGCATACCAATAACAGGGTATTTTGAACCAAAACTGGTATTTCAAATCCTAAAACTGGCTAAACGGTAATTTTATTAGATATTAACATTTCTATGGCCCAAAATTAATAGGAAATTGTTTATAACCCCCTTTTCTATCATTTGTGTAACTTTAAATGGCTGTAACAGCCATTTCAAAAGTTCTGAATTTTAGCCTAGGTAAAAGCTAAATTTATGGTCCTTCCTGTTTGACCCTAAGGAATGACTAGAAAATATACATAACAATTAAAAACAATTATACCACATAAAATGGTAGACATTCCTCTCTTGAAAGATATGTTTAGATTTTTGATAGCTCAAACAGAAGCAAAGTAACAAGCTTTTAGTTTTTTACAGTAATTGTGGGACACCCTGTATATAAAATGGTTTTCCCGACTAAAAATAATCCCGGTTAGAATGATGACTTGCAATATTGCGACAATGCTTCTGATAAAAGGGAGTGTTTCAATTTTAACTCTTGGAACTGTTTTAAACTTCTAGTTCTGTGACCTCTAAAAAGTTTAGAAAAGTTTGGCTGTCCAAATGATAAGAGTCCTCTAGTCAAGTTTGCAACAGTTCATTAAGAACCAACAAAGACTTTTAACAAGTGCTTTATACTGATACTACAATAATGGTAGTATGGTACATAAGAGGTTAGCTACGCTTTCAAATGCTTATTTTCAGCTCTTTGTAGAATTAGAACAAACAGATTTGGTACCTTTTGCTTCTTATCATTTGGACAGCCGAGTTATGCTGCACGTAATTAAATGAATACTAAGTTAATCAACGAACAGCATGTTACCAATCTTAAAAATACTTCATTGTAAATTATAGTGAATTTAAGCTTTATCCCTTCAGATTTCCCCACTACAAACTTTCGCATAATTTGCACGAAATAACAATTAAGCCCACTTTCCTCTCTTAACTGTAATAATATACCCATTACACGCAGACATTAACCTTAATTAGAACCTGACGCAATAAAGTAGATCAGTCAAAAGTGCATTTTTTGTGAATGTCAAAGAATTTCGCTTTGAAAGGCGTGCATTACATTACGCGAGGGCAGCAGGGCTTGACGAGAAAGGTCATGCTATAGTAGGGGATTACTGGATTACATTTGGTTTAAATTTGATTACAAATGTAACGCATTACAAGTATTACTCATTGTAGCTGCATTAGTTACTAGTTAAAACTATCATTGAGTTGATTAATGGCCAAGCTAAATTTAAAGTAAGAAAAGGTCATAACGTAATAGGGCATACTGCATTACATTTGGTTTAAACATGGTTACAATATAATGATTTGCAAGTAATACTTATTATTAATTTCATATTAAACATGATGATAAATATCTGGTTTTAATCTAGCTTATTAGAGACAAATGCAGCAAATAATCAATTTTGTAAATGCAATATAAGCATAAGATAAAGGTTCCAGCATAACATGGGTAATATTAACCAAATTTAATTAAGTTCATGGTAATGCAATATTTTCCACTATTTTCTGCCTTTAAAGCCCTGTTTAATGCTTCTGAGAGTAAAACTCTTCTTCATTTTGTTTCTCTCTCAGAATCTCCCAGCAGAACGCTTAACCTTGATGTTGTTTCATAAAATATTAATAAAATAATAACATCTGAGGTCAGGCCACAGTGGGATTATTATCTGGCTCATGGGAAAATAAGTCAATATTATTCAAGCACATTGGTTCATAGGGAATAAGTATTATTCATGTGACTGGGAAAATTAGTAAATACCATTCAGGCACATTGGTTCATTGGTTCATGGAGTCATGTTACATTGTTTATTTCCAATGCCAAACCACTGTGTCAGGGGAAAACAGAAATTAAATAATGATGGTAGAGAGTAAACTTGGCTTTGAGGGCGTGTCGAGTCCTCTTTTAAAACGGTTTATAAACGTTTAATATGGTCAATGTCATTTATTTAGCCCCTTCAATTAATTTATAGTTAGATTGTTTCACGGATATACTATAAATGAACCCTTTTAAGTATTAAGAATAATATGGATTCAAAGTTCTTAAATAACACTTTAACATAACTTGTATAAAATATACTGACAGCAATTAATAGCAATAGCACATATTGCAACCTTCCTTTTTCCTCTGTTTCCATACCATTGTGCAAAGAACATAAAAATATCATACATTGATATTCCTAAGGACAATCAATAAATTCTAATGACTTAAATGCATGACACATTTTAACCAATATAATCATCAGATATCATATTCTATTCTGTGGTTTTCCAATTATTTTATTTGGCATCACATTTTCAGACATAATTTAGGAAATTTCTCTTGTACAGTGGAATGCAACATTGGATTAGATATGCATATAATACCTATTTCCCATGATTCATACGATGAAACCACTGTGTCTTGTAAATGAATGAAACGACACACTTTTGAATGTTGTTTCTCACGGTTGTTTTTGTTCTTATTGTGTCAATCAAACTGTAGGAAGCGAGAACGAGTAACAGATTGTTTTATGCAAGTAATAGAAATTTCATTAAAACATAATTTTATATTATAATGGTATATTGGTAATTGTACTTACATATTGATTTTGGCCGTCCAAATGATAAGAGTTCTCTTGCTAAAATTGTAACTCTTCAGAAGAGCCAACAATGGCTTTTAACATATGTTTTATGCTCTGAACTGGTACTATAAAAGTACATAAGAGGTAAAAGACTCTTTTTAATGCCTTTATCAAGCTGTTTATATAATTAGAACAAACAGATTTGGCACCTTATCCTCCTTATCATTTGGACAGCCGATTTAGCGTCTTTTTATGCAAAAAAAGAAACCATAATGCAACAATAAAACTTATGTAAAGTCTAAAAGGCATTGAGGTGTCTAAAATTGCTCTTAACATTATATTTTAATCAATAAACACTAAATCAAAACTGCTTATAGAGTAAATATCAGTTGATATAAGCTATTTTTGCATTGTATTCTAAAATATAGTATATTTGCAAACAAAACGTCTTCTTTTAGAGTATGATGCCAACATAAAATATTTGAAGCGAATATGATCATTTCTTCTTCCACCCGGAAGAGAAGCAAAAAACTCCTTGAGAAAATGGAATCCTTCACATGAGAATGAACATATTTTGGAATACTGGTCTGACAGGAGAGAGAGAGAGAGAGAGAGAGAGAGAGAGAGAGAGAGCCGGAGCCGCGAGACTTATTGTTTGTGTGGTTTAATCATC
>LR139881.1:0-22503 GCA_900659605.1 Tisbe holothuriae
GTGAGCAGCAAGAGTATCCGCCCTGAGAGTGCCAGGTCTGGAAAGTCCGCCCTCACCACCATCGAAGACGAGGAGGACGAGGACAAGGAGGACAACAAGAGCAAGGAAAGCAGCAGCAGCAGCGATAGCAGCTCCGATGAAGAAGACGACGAGGACCAGAACAAAGTCTAACGGAATCATGATTGATAATTATGTGTAACAAGAATTGGACGTTTTGTGTAAAACATTGGCGGTGGGAGAGTGTCAGGGCTACATTAATATGCTGTATTTTTGTTTCCCCATCAAAATTAATGGCTAATAAACCTTATTTTTCCTGCAGAAATGCAAGTCTCGTCTTCCCTATTCGATTACTCTAAGTACATGTAAATTACAGGATATAACGAGTCAAATTCAACCTTGCTCTATTAATTAAGGCTCAACACAATAATATTATGGAGAGAGTAGCGTGACATTATTATTCGTGCATGAATAATAGTTGTGTTAATTATTATAATCGCTCTATATTCTACATAAATAGTACAACTGTCCGCGATGACAACAGTTCATTTAGCAAATCTGACATTTTGCATGACGTAGTTTGGAACCCAAGGGATAATGTTGTTGTTTCTTTCTCACAATGTCACTGGTTTGACCGTTCGAATGCAATGAAGAATTAAATTTATTATTATTGTAATTTTAATTACTTCGAGGATGTTTTCTCTACTTGAAAAGTCCGGAGTAGAACATGGAAGCATATATAAAATGCCCACTAAAATGCAACTGTACATTCAATGCAAGCCAGGAAAATCAAATTTCCCCCAACCGACCGAGATAACATAATTATACGAACAACTAAATTTTATGGGTGTCTTAATGCCGAAACAAAAGAATTAACCAACCACACACAGAAAATTGGTCAATGCCATTGATTTTACTGCTGTGTGGTTTGCAAAATATCAAAGGTACACAAAACATTTGAGCATGCTGAATGTATTGCCATTTCAGGAGCACTTTCCTTTACTTGTACGTAGGTGAAACTTAATTGTTTTAGATATGCTGTATATTCTTTAATGCACGTTTTACGTTTGAAATTATTATCGAGTAAGAAATATGTTTTGATTGATCCTTGCGACCATTATTGCGTGCAATGTAGTCATTTAACCCGTCGCGGTCGGACTTGATCTGTTTGTTTATGTTATATTTATCGATGTCCTTTTGTTTGTCATTTATATGCGTTGAATTGGATATTTAAAATGTCATATACTTTTTAAAATGCATATGCATATGCATACAAAGTTATGTGTCGTTGTAAAGGTGACCTAAAAGTTAATCTCATATATACTTTATTAATAAAGTGTTCCTAGTTATACAAGCTAGCTAAGTCAAAATTATGCCGATGACACTGTAAATAGAAGATTTTATGTTACGTTCTTTTACGTACGATTTGTTTTTGATAGTTGCATTTTCTTTGGTTCAAAAGCTAAATGATATCTTCTACTATTAATGCAATATATTAAAAGCCAAAGAACTAATTGGCCTCGCCCGAATCAAATATAGCTGTCCATAGGCACTAGACTAATAATTGACCCAAGAAGACGAGCTCATGAAAGATTTAACAGTATGACCGCTGCTAATAAAATTAAGAAAAGTTATAATACAACACAGCTATAAAACGGCTCTGGTGTAATGCTCGTGATTCGATAATCAAATTATATCCTGTGACAAGATCAATTCAGTTTAAAATGGCAGGCAAGGAAGCCAAAGCGCAAGCCTGGGCTGGGGACGACGCTGGGATTCGGTCTGGGGAGAAGCCTGATTACTCCGAGACTGCCCGGCTGAAGCAGCAAGCGAGAGAGTACGCCGATGGGACGTCAATACACGGCATCAAATACGTGGGGGAGAGTGAGCGGACCATATGCGAGAGGTACTTTCAAACATGCCACTTAATGAACTATCTAAAATGTGTGTATTTTAGAGTCCTCTGGTCTCTCCTCATCATCTCCATGATAATCTTATGCGGAGTGCTCATAGAGCCGATTTTCACCAAGTGGCAAACGAGTCCAACGATCACATCGATCGCGTCCACAAACTTCCCCATCTGGAACATTGACTTTCCCGCCGTGACGATCTGCTCCAACAACAAGATGGTTAAGAAGCAGTTTGATAAAGCCATGAAGAAGCCTCCGTAAGTGCATTTTAAGACATTATAGTGATTAAGTAAACGTCTATATTCATAATTTCAGTTGGAATGGTAGTGATGAGGCATCCCTGGAAGCGCTCTGCATGTTCCAGCAAGAGGACTTGGCCAAGGAGAAGAATGTCACACTGCAGACGACAGATTACAACTGCACTTGTCTGGATAATGCAAATGAAATGTGTCCATTGGACAAGAACTACGTAAGACGAATATATTATTTTAGGTCACTATTAAGTATACATTCCACAGACGTTAACACGCCCCACGTTCAGTTCCGTGGTTGGGGACATCGTGAAGAAGTTTGTCTACTTTGCCGAGGATAAGAGCATGACTGTCAACTACACGAAGGAGGAAGAATACATATTCAAGCACCATATTGAGAACATGGAAGTGCTCATGCAAAATGTAAGTGATACACTTTACAACCATAGAGTTCCTAAACTCATTATATGTCTACAGATAATGCATCGATGCCAGGAGATGATCATGGTGTGCACCTGGCAGGGTGAAATAAAGCCCTGCTTTGGTGAGCTCTTCCAGATCAGAAGGACAGATAATGGATTCTGCTGCTCATTCAATACTGTCAATATTGCAGAACAATTGTAGATATAATTTTATTTATTATTAATACGAATTTTTAAGATGATATTACCTCTTCTGTTATAGTGCTGAGCTCCAGGTAGACACCACATTTGGTGAAGTGGAAGAAGAAGAGGAGGAGGAGGACGACAATGATTATGACTGTAAGTAACATTTAAGCATAGTAAACCTCTTTCTGCATCTACAATTTCAGACTCCAGTACTTGGGGGTGGGGCAGTTCAACGACCTGGCACTATGGCTACTCTGGTGGATCAACGACAACTTGGTCCTGGTCCTGGTCATCGACCGAGGACGCCACACAAAATCCAAATGATCCGGAGGCTCCCAGCGATGATGAAACGACGCTGGACCCTGAGGACCCCGCAGATACAGCAACAGCAGCTCCGCCTGATGATAATGATGATCCCCCTACAGCAGCTCCGCCTGGTGAAGACACCACAACTGAAGAACCCACCACCGCAGACCCGAACGCTAAGAGGAAAAAGAAAAGGAAGAAGCGCGCCGCTGCCGAGAATGCCGACAACCCTCACAACCTCCGACGCAGTAACAGTGCCAACGCACTTCTTGGCCTGTCTGTCCTGCTCTATCCGGATCGAAAGGAGTACAATCTGTCCATGAACAATTACTACGGGTTCAAGGTGCTCGTCCACAGTCCGTACAGCTTCCCAGAGGTCACCGGCAAAGGGTTTGCTATTGGGGAGGCGAAGGAGGTGTTCATTGCTGTGGGGGCGCAGTATACAGAAAGGTAGAACGTTTTTGGAAGCTCAATATTGAACTATTAGCCAGGTGATTGTACTTCCAGCTCGCAAACGGTTTTGGACATGATATTGGACAAGCGCGAATGCATCCGTCACGACGAGGACGTCTCCAAACACGGCATCATCATGAGCGCCTTCCCCGAGTACAGCATGCCGGGGTGTCTCCTCGAGTGCCGGGCTGCCACTCTTCTGGAGCAGTGTGGCTGTCTGCCCTATTACTATCCGGACTTCTCCAAGGTGTGGGGTCACAGCACCACATGCAACATGACAGGATTGACGTAGGGCATGCTCATAGAACCGAACAATATACTTAGTATTTGCTTCTCTTATTAGATGCTTAGCGGAAAAGACTGCACAGTTAAATGCTCAGCATACTTCGGAAAGTGCTGACGAGTCGTCGGGGCTGGTCCAAGGGGCCAAGTGCAACTGCCCTGTCGATTGTCAGGAGGTCGTGTACAGCCAGGAAGTGTCCCAGGTATGAATTATGCATATTTTTGGAGACATTATTATGATTTGAATTTAGGCCGATCTGAGGAGCGACTCCCTGGTGTTCGATCGGTTAAAGGACGAGGTGGAATTGTTCAAGTTTATACTGGAGAAGGCAGACAATCTGACCATAGAGAAGGATGCTCTGGAGGTCGGCTTAAATATAACGGGTTAAAAGAGCATATTATATATTAACTATACTCTGTCTTTAACAGAAGGTGTATCTGGAACACAAAAAGAACTACACTGAATTTAATAAAACTTCTGACGACTATACAACAAGAGAAGAGAAAATGGAATTCAAAATGCTCCTGAAAAACATGGCAAGAATACTGTAGTAAAATGAACTTTTGTGACAGTATTATAAACTTTTTTTCTTAGACCTCTGATATGAAGGACGCCGAGAAGAAATTCAATTCCAAGTACAGGTCGCTGAACACGACCGTGGAGGAGACTTACGAGATGCGCTCGAGGATGAGCCTCGTCCACATCTACTTCAAGGAGCTGGGAATCATCAAGTACAGCAGGGAAGAGTTGTACAGCATTATGGACGTCATCGGTAGGAGTTTAAGCATTCTCTAAGGTTTAAATGCGCATATAATGCTCTGTTTTCAGCTGCATTTGGTGGTATTGTCGGCTTGTGCATGGGTTTCAGTCTGCTCAGTTTGGCTGAGCTCATTTACTTCTTCACTCTGCGGCTGTTTGTGGATTGCAGGCGGGAGCGGAAGGAGTTTTATGAGAAGCACAAGCAAGCCCAAGCTAAGAAGGGAGGAACTGGAGGGGCATAAAATGAACTCTTTAAAACTAGCATGCTTTTTATAATATGTTGCCAAACCTTCATTTGCTTCTTTATCTGACTCACTTGACTTAAATATGAAATATATATTTTATCCTCCTCCATGACCAGACTGCTTGTCACCTGTGCTCTGATTTATCCTGACTTCTAAAGAAGTTGAAATTGTTCTTTTTCACACCTTTGATTGACTCATGTGTCTAAATATGCATAAATGATGAGGTCATAGATTCGCAGTTGGGTGAAGAAGAAGGAACACAGTTTAAAGCTGTTTATACTTTTGAACGGGCGATTAATATACTTTCGTACAATGTCCATAACTACAGTTAACCTTTAGTTTACTGTCGAAATGTTGAAATTTATTTATCGTACGATGGTCGTACGAAGACTATGATGCACAATTATGTCCATAAATTTAAATACTTGAATCAATAACCTGACCTTTTTAGAAAGGACAAAAATACGTAAGTGACCCTACATCGATTGAATGTGCTGGCATATCATTGTGTTCCTATGGGATGTTTTTATTAATATGAATAACTTCGCTTCCGCAGATTTTATTTCAACACATTTATTCTTTTTCTTTTCAGTTTATTGGGCTTATTAAATAGTTAACAATTGCAAAAGTCATAATCACCAAATCAATTCTTGCATGTAAATATCTACGCGTTGCTATGTCGCGTTGTGGTAATAATAATTATTATAATAATACATTTTTGGCACAGTTGAGGCATCCTCTCTATATTCTTGTTTTAATACTGCTTGCCAGCCTGCCACTCAATCTAATAAAGTCCAGTCTCAGCTGGAGACCGCCGGGGGAGTCAGAGGCTGCCAATTCTGCCCTCCAGCAGGATGGACAGCTTGCTGCTGCTGCTGCTGTTGCAGCTGTATCAATGCTGGAGGCGAGGCACTGTTGCTCATATGAGAGGAGGATGCTTCTAACCCAGGAGAGGCAGCTGAGCCCATGACCGGAGACCCCGCCGCCGCCACCTGCCCGGGCTGAGATGTGGCCACCTGTTGCTGTTGGCCAGAAGAGGAGGAAGAAGGAGGGCGCTCAGTTTTGATACTCTGGACGAGCTCATATTCCCCATTAGCATTGGATGGGCCTGGCCAGGTAGTGGAATCGTTCGGAGGGGTGGGCAGGTCCATCTGCTGACCTTGCTGCGACTGGTGCTGGTAACCCTGCCAGTCGCCCAGGTAGTATGACTGGTGGTACTGCTGCTGTTGCTGCTGCTGAGCGGCGGAATAGGCCTGCTCTCCAAACTGTTCATGGTGGTGATGAGCAGCTGCGCCTGGTTGCACTGATTGGTAGTAGCTGTTCTGGTGGTAGAGAGCGGCTTCCATGTTAAGAGCAGCAGCCTGCGCCGCCCACGGATCCATTAAGTGCGAGTCAAACTGCGCCGGAGTGGCAGCTGCGGCCGCAATCCAACTGTTGTAGTTTGCCGTCTGAGCTGAGGTGGGCTCCTCCTTCAGCCCCTTGACATTCCCTGTAGTCCTCTTTGTGTTGTTGTTTGAGGCGCCTGGTTTGGAGTAGGGGTTGAAGCGGCCATTGGGACTGTCTGCCGCCCGGGCATGGTTGCTGCTGCCCGGGGACGGACTGTTGCTGCCAACTGCACTACCGTTGCTGCTAACTGGGCTGATGTTGGGGACGTTGACATTGTCGCCATTATTAGCCTGAGCAGACCTCTTAGAGGCGTAGAGGTCACTGGCCACGTTGAATGCACTATGGTGGATGAATGAGGGTCCGTTGGGTCCGTTCCGAACCTGGAATGAAACAATAACATTATGATATGAAGCTTTGACCGAATATTGACAGGTTTATTCACAAACAGATCGTAGCATGAACATGCTAAGTCCACTTGAATAATACAATAGTTGGCGCCTCTTTTGACACCTAATTTACGACTCGGCTGCAAAGGCCTCGCATGACATACCTGGACGTTCATGGGGGCCGAGCTTGCGGACTGATGAGGCATGTGGTGTTGGTACTGGAACTGCCCGTGGTGGTGGAGGTTGCCTCTGTCCTTGTTGTCCAGGAAGGCCTTGGCGAAGGGGTTGTACTTGATCTTCTTGGCGGTGACCTCTTCATTCTGAAACGGAATATTATGAAGCTAGTTCTTGAGAGTATTGATGCTCCATATACCTGATATGCGGTCACCGCGATGAACTGGGTGACTGGGAACGGCTGCTCCTTCACAATCCTCCTGGTCACCACAGTGTCCTCCCCTGGCCGCGTGCCCGGGCTGTGGGTCACCTGCAGGATCCTCACGCACGGCTCATACTTGTGCAGACTGTTGAGCACGATCTGCTGGTTGCTGTCGGCCAGGTTGGCGCTGTTGTTGGCCCTGGAGGAGGCGTTGGCCTTGCTCGCCTTGTTGGACAGCTTCACCTTGTCCAGTTTGATGGGTTCGCGGGCCCAGTGGGAGCCGTAGTTGGGACTGTCGGGATGGGTGTACACGGCGTGGCATGGAGGAGGCTCGGCTTTGCCGCCTAGAAAGAGGAATTATTAGTCAACAACTTTAGCCTTAAAGTCATTCAACTGCTTATAGAACCATCTACGTATTTGTGTTGTTTGATTATTCAATATATGTTTGGTTCTCAAGAATTCCCCGTTCCCCGTATAGACGTTATTCCCTTTCTGTCGACATGTCCTTTTCTTTTTCCCTCTGCACTATGATTGGCCGAGCGAAGCGCCCGCCGCCATTTTTCCGCTGACGCTGACGTCTTGAAAAATGAGAGTTATGCAAGGAAGTGTAAACTTCAAGGAACAATATTTGCCTGTAGGAAAATAGAGCTATTTCTCTTAGCATGCATATTTCATTCTCATTACTCATGAGATTGCCAACTCTTAATGGAAGTGCCTTGATATTTCCATGTAACTAAAAGATTTCACCATTATGAAACCATTTTGGCAGCATAACTTCTTCTAGTAAAAAGAGAAGTGACACTAATATAACATTTTCAAGCTAATTATGACATGTGTAACAGTAATTCTGTGAAGAAACAATGTCAACGCATGAATTTTTGCGAGCGCTGTGACGCCTCTGATCGACGGCGGCGGATTAACAAACTCTTTTGAAGTTTTATTTGAAGGAACTCGGTCGCCGCGCGCCGCTCTTATTGCACCCATCGAGTATGGTGTTAATAAAAGATTCCGAGGAAATGAAGGTGACCGGAAATACTCTGAAATCCCTTCAGAACCAAAACGTTAGCACGAGCGATGATGGCGCGAGTCAAAAGAAATCTCTTATCTCCGAACTTGATGCCAAAGGATGGTTTCTTATCTCGACCGGAAACGGAAAACCAATTAATTAGTGATAATTGGTCCTCTCGATGGTTCCGGTATTTATGAGACAGGGAAAATGAGAGATAACAGGAGCATCTTTATCTCTAATGTTTGGCTACTGGGCCTTTTGCAGACAAATGTGAAAGTTGCAAGAAAGTGCGATATTTTGGTCTTAGTTTGTCACTCTCCCATGCTTCAAACGGCGTATTTCACTACATAAAGCCTTAAATAACATAAATTGTTTCCTTTGCCTTACCTGCCATCCACTCTCCGTTGATGTACTTCCACCTGTTGCTGTCAATCTGCTTGAACACGAGTTGGACCAAGTAGAACTGGTGGGGCTCAAGACCGGTCACTTGGACTCTGAAAGAGAAGATGGATTTGGATGAATATCTACTTAAATGTACAATATTCTTAAGGTTCTGCAGTCAAACTAATATATCTTATAACTATTCTGATTCGCAGCTTTTTGAAAGTGGTGGTTATTAGTCTCAAACCACTTCATTTTTTACTTAACATAAAACGGATAATAATAAAACGAGGCACTTGCTTTCACTTTTTGTCTTTATCCTTCCTTACCTGATAGTTGGAAACATCCTCCTCCCCGCCTTGGTCACGATCATCTCATTGGTATGCTGCTCAAACTGACTCCACAGCTCAGCCTCATCCAGGGTCACGTGGATGCGACTGCTCAGCTCCAGATCAGCCTCGGAGGCCGACATGAGCCCAGCCGCGGCTGCACTCGACAACATTGCGCTACAAACTGAAGAAGAAGAAAACAAAACACATTGAAAATCGAATTGAGAATAGTCGGCGGCGAAAGATAAAAGGCTAGTTCGGAAGCAGAGAACACACAAATTGACTCTCTTACATGCTGAGAAGTGTCGACAGCGGCAGCAGCAACCTTTTTATGGCATGTGTGTATGCTTAAGATAGGAAGAGGACGACGGCATAGGTGTGCAGTCTTCAAAAACGAACTTGACTTTACCTTTTGTATACGTGGGAGGTGAATGAATTGGAGTTGCGATGAACAAACACTCACTTGTGTCCGAGGAGAGCTCCAGCTTCCAACTGAATGGGAAGAAGAAGAAGAAGCGTCGTCTTCGTTATCTCTGTTCTTCGAGCGGACTCCGAAGACGGAGGAGGAGGAGCGTTATCTTGTCCCCCTCCGAAGGAAGTCGAATCTAGAGCGCGCTATTGGTCCCCGGGAACCATATTGGAATATCATTCAATAATCCGGTCTAATCCTCATTAAATCCTGCTCATTCTCTCAAGTAGTCCTAAAAGGCCTTTCAAGTGTCAAATTTGTCTGGTAGTTTGTGAAAAAGGTGCGAAAGGCAGAAGTTGTAGTCGCACCTTTGAGTTAGCGAGGCTGTGTCAGAGATGCTGCTGCTACTACTGCAGCTACTATACTAATAATATGACATGTGCTATGTCTATACAAATGAGGAGAAGGAGGGTCAAGGGCCTAGATTAGCACTGAAGGTGTAAAAAGAGGCCTAGGAAGGCACGTGGCGTGGGGGAAGGAAGGAAGGAAAAGGAAAATCACTTTTAAAGGACATTTTCTCTGCTGCTGTAGATAAAATTCTCACTGTCACTTTTAACATGAATACATGCTTAAGATTGCAGTTCAGTGATATGAAGGAAGGACTGAGGTGTTTGGGTTTTCTTTAATGAAAAGTGCCCTTTCACCTAGTTACATTTCGAAAATATATTATTTAAGCTAATTTGACGTCGTCGCATTATGATTCACTTCGGAGATCCCGAGAAAAGAGGATTTGTATATCGATACTTTCGAAAAGTCTAGCATCCAGTAGGTCGTCTTAGTTTTTTAACCGCGAATCACGATCTCTGGGTGGTTTTATTGTAAACCTTTTAAAAGGAATAAATTCCAAACTACTTTCAACTTCTTCTTTCTATTCTTCAATGCGGGTGGCTTTGATTTTTAAATAAAAAAGGCAATTGATTTTACAACCACCAATATAAGACGGAATATGGGATCGACCATATGAGCTTTCAGAAGCAAAAGGGCGTTTGGGATATACACAGAAGAAGACATATTGGAAGAAATGGACACATCTAATATTACTTAAGAAACTACTGGATAGAATAGTAATGCATTTTACAATAATTGACCTAAGAATACGCCTGCATTACTTTTTGTTTCTGGTTACTGTAGCCTTTTATGTAAATTTAAGACAATTTTCAGTATTTGGCTTCTAGTGACAGTCTTTTCTTTTCTCTGTCTCTTCCAATTCCTGGGCAGTCTGAAGAAATAAATCATAAAAGGTGAGCAAAATCAAACACAAGGCAAACGAAGGAAGAAATGAGCGGACACCCAGTTTTATGGCCCAAACAGAAGAAGAAGCTGGAGGAGTAAAATCTAATGGCACAGAGAATACAAGAATATATTGACTGGCTCGAAGAGTATGAAAAATTATTATCAACTTCTAGTCTAGTATTATAAACCTGATATAGTTCTCCAGTGTGAATAACTACAAAGTACTTGTTGTACTTTGATTCCAGAAGACGAACTCTATAGTGTTCAGCATGCGTAGTCATAGTAGAGGAAATTGACTTCGTCGTTTGAAAGATTTGCACGGAGCAAGTTAAGCCCGTTTCCCTTCTGCGGAAATAAACAATACTCACTTTTTAACCAGGAAAACAGTGGCCACACCCGAAAATGGAGATCGCTTCAAAATAGGGAAATTATTTTGTCGTTCTTGCAAACTAAATCCAATAGTTTTATCTCTAGTGTAATTCCACATATTTGTCAATTTGCAGAAAGGATAAATAGACCACGGCGCCACTGCTATGATCAATATTAGCGGAATCTTTCCCTTTGGCCTTATCTCTAAAAATAGAATATTTCCAATGGTGAGCTACCGAAGAAGACGCTTCGAAACAGGTTTAAGTGGATTCCATCATCCCTCAATAAATATTGTTTAAACTCAAATAAAAGTGTCTCCAGAAGCCAGATGAAGGAGAAGGAGATATAATAAACAATAATGTTCATTTCTCAAACCGTGCGTCCCAAATTAGTCACACTGCTGTCCCCGTTTCCCATGCCTAGGATTGTTTTGATTCTTGAGCAGAAGCTCTCTCGCTCTAAAAGCTTTTTGGAGGGGGAGAAAACCGCGGCGGGTTCTGGCCATACATGCCACCAAACATCGGACTCTGCACATAAAATAGTCAATGGCATTAATAATGTTTTCTATACACCTATGCCCAATGACTCCGTGTGTATAAATAAGTATAATTTCCTCGTCCTCCACTTTTCAGATCAGACCTTTTACGCGGAACGTGGGAATAATACGCTTGATGATGCTCTGGTCAAAGCTCTTTCTTTCTTCTCGATGGAGGTTAATTCCTACTTCGCTTTTTACAACCTCTGATCTCACTACAGGGCCATTAGCTCCAAGAAGAGAGGATGCCGACAGAGGGGCATGAAGTGAAGAGATGGAATTAGAGTTTAAGGATATTATAGCAAGTATTATATCAAGGACAGCAAAGTGCGGTTTTATTCGGCTTAAATACTGTCTATTCTAACTTGCTGTAGAACAAGATGATATTACTAATTTCATTGTAAATGCGCCTTTTATAAGTAATCCTAATACAGTAGAAGTATTACAGTATTATTCATACAGTCACATTCATAGACCGAGTTTAGTGGAATATGAATTCACTATTCGTGGACATTGGTAATTTTGTCGAATCTTGTATTAGAGTAGACACGAGGCAAATCTGAGCTTGGAATCTTTCGACGAAACTATGAGTCCCCCATTGCCTCACCGAGAGCATATCTCATGCCTTGTCAATAAAGAAGGCTCCTTTCTTCTTATTTGCCGCGTTCAACAAAAAGCCCAAGAACGTCCCAACGAAACATACAACATTCATCTACCTTAAACTTATCTCAACTTCTATTCGCCGGGCAGAGAACAATAAAATTAAATCGAGTTTTATGACACTTCTTGTTCCTCCGCTTCTTCTTTCTTCTTTTCTCTTTTGCCGCATGAAGGGAATAAAAGGCGACCACCCACAAACCAATGACGTATTAAAGCCACGTTTAATACGTCTATGGCGATGGCATCGAGTTATATGATACATCAGAAGATGTGTGAGCAGGGGAGAAGAAGGGAATAAATAACACAGGGAAATTCTTTATTAAGGCGACAAAAGAATGTGGATATTTTAGGGCAAGTTTTGATGCAACTTGGGTATTCACGAACTACATATGCTAGGATATATTGTATGTATATGTGGCAATATCTCTCATTTAATCCTATACAGAGTTCTATTTAGTTTTCCTTTGGCCGGGCTGAAATCTCGTTTTATTGTCATCAATTTATTGGACTGCGCCGTCGGCTTTTTTGGAATAGAATCCGAGCTGGAGACCTTTTCGTGAGAGGAGGAGAAGGATAAAAATACCAAGTGTGCTGCACGAAAGGATGAGGATGAAAAAATGCACTTTTAAAGAATTAAGATAGGAAAACAGGCAATACAGCAATTACTCCGACTCTCTTTCTTGCTCTATAATTAACTAACATTAATGCATAATGCAAACTCATGCCATATAGGTTTCCCTAGTCTTACATTGATATATTCCATGCAAGCCCTTGTATTCCCGACGTCCCTCACATCGCGTGTCCTCCAAGACCTTTGGTATTTATTCCCGTAATTTATATCCATTTTAATTGTTGTTTTCATCCCCGAATAGAAACTCGTAGGGGGGAGGACGGAAGAACTATTTTTATGGCTCTAATACCGGGGCCAATTTTATTTGTATTTGTAATTGAAATCCTTGAGCTGGCACAAAAGTCCTTTTTCCCCTCCTGCTGCGATTAATTACCAATTGTCTGACCTGGACTTGCATCTGCTTGAGGGCGTGACAATAAAACCTTTTACCTCATCGACACCATTTGCTTCACTCTCTAATTGCCGCCGAGTTTTGCACAAAGAAGGTTGACAAATAAACTTAATGCCAACAACAACAACAACACTATTAACTCGAGAGAAGAAGACGCCCAAGAAGAGAAGAAGAAGTTTGATGACGAATGGAGGGTTGTAAAAGTGACACCGGCAGCTGCTTTGGAAAAAATGGGCAGAAGCTGTTGTCGCTTTTATAGACTGTCAGTGTGTTAAGATAAGGTGATATTGATATATATTGTACCATTTACAAGATGATATTACTAAGAAATATTGTAAGAAGCTTACTAACCGACTACAACCAAGTGCGCGGTTCCAAAGCCTCTGGAGGTTTGGTGATCATCTTGAAACGTTCCGCATGTAATTATTATATCTGATATTGTATCTTCTCTTTTAAAACGGCCTCGAGGCTCCGATGATCGCCCTCCTCGTACTTGAGAGAAGGAAGGAGAGAGCGAGAAGGGAGCAGCATCGTAACCTCACCTCCGAAGGGAGCCTTCTTCTTCCTTCTTCTCCTCCGAGCGGCAATCTACCTCCTCCGAGGGAGAAGAAAAAGGCTCTTCCTTCTCTCTCGCCCGCCCCGGGGCCTCTTTTTTCCCTCACCATCGGCCGATATCTAAATCGACCTTTTTAGATGTTGTTTCAGTGGCCGCCACAATTCAACAGAGACAACAACATGACAAGAAGGAGAATAATGGTGACTTGAGAGTTGTTTTCGGGTTTGATTCTAAGGTCATAATGAGGGGTCTGTGGCTGCTGATGATGGCTGGGGTGGTGCCGCGGTCGGAGGCCAAGCCGGCCGGAGGAGAGGGAGGGAAGACATCGACACCTCAGGAGACGACCTCGTCAGAAGAAGCCGAAGCAAAGGGTAGGTCAAGCATGTTTTTCTTCTTAGTTCCGGGATATAAATGCGTGCATAGTCGAATTCGTTTCATAGAGTGACATTTAAATTCGAGGTTGCTAGGACAAACTTGTGATTTAAATCTTGCTAAAATAACTTTGTAGAAGGTGCACGTTGAAGAAATACACCGTGTCTCCAATTTGCAACGCAAAATATAGTCATTGTCCTAAAAGTACGGGAATTAATATTCTAACACTGGTTGCGTTAGGCGCGAAATTCATAATAATTTCAACTCTAACCCACTGTTGTTGTTGTGTGCAGTCAAGTTGGCAGCTTTCTCGTTATCTCCATAATTAGCGATGCAGCTGAAAGAAAAGGGGGAACAATGGTTATTTCTTTTTCCTTTACCGACCTACAAAGATACTGTTGGCACTAGCGCAGATCTGGTAATATTAATGAAAGGGCGACCACCATTGCTACGTATATAACACTCGGTGAAGATCGTTTACAGAGTTTTAAAACTCTTTTAGCATTTACTGGAACCGGAATAGATCTCAAACATTACGAGTTCAACCCAATATGCGCAGTAATTCAATTTCTGTCATTCAGTTCCACAGTACATTTTAACGTACAAAACTCTTTCTCTGCCATAAAAAGTACATAAGTCCCCATCTTTCCATATGCTAATGTTCCAACCTTTTTCCGCTTATCTCCATAACACTGTCACTGAGTGAATAATCTGGACACCAACGTCTTAATGTACCCGAACATCTGCCTTAAAGAGACCTTCTTCATACCGTCACAAAATACAAGAGCTACTACTATGCTGGAACATCGATATACAAAGACGCATATTGCCGGGAAGCGAGTATCTTTAATTGCATTTGCTGATCACTTTGTATGGAAGCTCTCCATTTACCTCTAATCTGTAAAAGGCCATTTGAAAGTTTTTCACTAGTTCTCCTGAACAAAGTGAGTCACAATTACGTCTTTGCTTAGTCATTTTCATGATATTTAACAGGTTTATGCCGTCTATAAAATAGCCGACGGCAAGTACGTATCAGAATGTCACGCTGCCTTGGTTATATCAGACTCTGTGACTTTTTATGATCTAAAAAGGACAAAGAAAATCACTTAACGGATCAGAGAAAGGGGAGAGAAAGGAACCTTTAAGAACTGGAGGAGATTTGAAAGCGGGTCCGCATGATTAAACCTTCCATGATTTCAACGTTATTGCCTTCTTGCATGAGTAGATGTTGAACCATTTCTAACCTTGGACTTTAACTTTTTAAACTCTTAAGGCTTTAGCATCCCGTCTAAAAGGTCAGCCTTACCTTGAGATTGAATCAGTTTGTTTTCTTCCCTCCCTGCTATCAATTCAAAAGTGGACCAAGAAACTTTTGAGAGGATAAATGGGAAGTAAGATTTAAATGCCAAGCAGATTTGTCCTTTGGAAAAGTAGCTTCTTCAGAGCAGCCCTAGTGCGTTCGCTCATCTCTCGAATTTTTATCATTATATTTTCCAATGAAAGTTTTTTTTGTTTCTAGCTGTCGGAGAAAACCGCCAAGTCTCTGCGAGCTGTCATTACAAGACTTGCTGCTTTTTTGTTGTCCGTGTTCGCTCTGGTTTTTTTCAGCAAGATCTTTTGCAATATCTTTATAATAGTCTTTCTTGCAGTTTTTGCTCCCCTCTCTCTCTCTTTTGGGAGTGTACAAAAGAAGGAGGAAGGGGAAGAAGAACCATTTTTATGATGATGACAGAATAATGGAAATTTAGGAACACATCTTGTTAATGTGAGATCGTACAGTAGTTTGATCCTTAATCAAACATAAAATGTTCATTTAAATTAACTTAGTTGTAGTTGTTGCGTTCAGTGGAAACTAGTTATATCTGGATTTTTATGTTTCGGACCAGTATGACGTCACCAAGTTTTCCTTCTTTCTTTTCCGTCAGAGATCCCTTTTGTATTCATTTCCATTATATGCAAAAGGTACAAAAAGTAAGAGAAACAAACAGAGGACAAAAAACTTGGGCCAACTGAGAAATGCCCTCCCTTCTTTTAAACTTTCTTCTTTTTCTTCCCACATGTAAGAGCTGTACATGGAAGCAATGTAACGGGAGAAATTCTGACCTCTTGTACTTTGGATCGGACTCCTACAGGGCAGATAATAAATTACAACATTAAATAGTGAATGAGAGTGTTACGCAATTTTTTGCTGACCAGACAAGATGCTTTTCTGTCTTTTCACTCTCTCCTCTCTCTCTCTCTCTCTCTCTCTCTCTCTCTCTTCTGTCTGTTTCCGGTAAAAAGAAACCACCTGCCAAGATAATCTGAGCATTAGACTGGACTCAGTTTTCGAAAGAGTCTCTTTAGCTCATTTACTCATTTTCAAAGACGACAGTGTCTGTTCTTTTAATGTTTAGGAGATTGTAAATACAGTCTCCATTTAAAGCGCTATAGCAGCCATGTACGATAGTGCTACAGTTGTTTGCTAGTACACTTTAATCAGGTTCGTATACTCAACGTGTAGCTAAAAATAACATAACTTTGGCTATCGTTCTGTTCAGGCTTCTCCTTTGGCTATTTCCGGATTCTCCGCCTCTCGCATTGGGGGTGATGCAAGCAGATTTATTTATAAGGCCTTTTCCATGCTGAGATTTGTAAGAAAGCTCCGAAATTTTGCTGCCGTGAAAGCTGTTTTAAAACTGCGTCCGTCCGATAGTTTCAAGGTAATCCCTTCCAGCATCTATTGTTGTATCATAATTTTCAGATATAGGAAAAAGGGGCTAAAATCAAGACCTCTGGCAAGCAAACTGCTGCATAATTAATGCTGCTGTTTCATTCAAACTGGAGAACGCTTCTGAATATTTAATCCTTTCCCTATTCGGCCTTTTGAATGCCTGGACTCGGCCAATCGAAATAGGGTGTAGAGTGGAGATGGAAGACAAGAATAGTCACTTTCCTATTCTCGTTTTAAAAATGTGGAAGAATTATTAGAGTTGGATCCAAATGCGAGCAAATAAAGAAGGGGAGAACAAATAATAAAAGTCTGTTCGGGCCCGTAAATTTTAAAGATTCCGTTTGTTCCATTTCGATTTGGAAGATATATTTTTGAAATGTGTCAAAATGAGGATTCCAGGAAGATTTAAAAACAATACCTTTTGGAAACGAATTTAGAAAGTTGTTTTCAAACATTAAACAGATTTTTTGTGCTCTTTTTGGAACGGTGTTATGTATTGCTTTAATTTAAAAGATCGGGGAAACAATAGTTGCCCTTTAATTTAATTTAGATATGGAATAGATTTTGGAAGGCCTCTTGTTTATTATTATAAAAAGTTTCGTTCGAGATTGCTGAACAGTTTACTTATAGAGGCGAATATATACTGTAAAAGTTATAACTGTATATAAAATTATAAATTAAGTAAATCTCTTCTTTCTCCGTTCCTAATTGCATCCTCATTAATAATTCAAGAAGTAACTATTTAGTATAATCCAAATTATACATGTATGATTGTGGCTAAACTTTTTGAAGGCAATGCTGACATTTACATCTAGGGCATTTACGGTGCTAGAGAAAATACGAGTGCAACAACAGTTTCTCAAGGTCCTAACAAAGTATACAAAAACAAAATATATCAGATATTAAACGATATTATCGTTAATGGACATTTAGTTATAATTTAGTTAATGTGGCATCCCTCACATTTGACAAATATTTGTTGGCTAGGCATCTAGAAAGTCCTTTTCCTTGAGGTACTTTTCTGTACGCATGTTCAACTTTTATGACCTTTTCCTCCGATCTAAATAAATTGACATTTAAGACGTTTCCCGATCTGAATGTGAAACGTACCAGAAACACAGGATTAGATTATAAATGTTATCGTCTGTGTGCGAGCCAAAGTTTCCCATTTCCAGGTCCCGTCCTTCGCTATGTGCCGTGTACGTCGGAGGCGGATTGTATTTCCGTGCTGAGCGGCGCGTTCTGTGATCTGGACCGGAGTCGATGCCAGTGCAAGCCGGACTTCCCGGTCACGGACTCCAAGGACTGCTTCAAAGGTAAGATTAAGATGCTTCTATTAACTACAGTGTGGTCATTAAGAGTTATTTCCTTCGTTTAACTCGTGTTTCTTACTCCAGAGAGTCACTACGACGAGTTCTGCCGCCTTGACGAGCAGTGCCAGCGAGTGGATCGGAACTCCAAGTGCAACCTCGACCTCAACGTGTGCCGATGTCTGCCCAGATTCCTGCCGCAGGCGTATGGCGGGGGCAGCAACGGCAAGAAGCCGTGGTGTGTAGGTGAGTCAGGATGAAATTAGAGTACTTATTAACAAATAAAAGTAGCTTTTATTAGCGAATAATTAGAAGAATACACATATTTGTACTTCGTAGACAGTTGAAATCTGTGAGATCTAAGGTTTTTGCTTGCTGTAAATCAAGGCAATTACCATCGCCGTCTATTCCAAGTCGTTTAATCACCGCCCGTTTCCCACCATAGCTTTTTGTGGCCTTACAAACACTTCAAAGGCAGAAAACGAGGAAAAACTACGATTAATTGCAAAAATCTTGTCTTCAAGGACGAGCAAAAATTCCTTGAACGTACACACATAATAATGTGGTTCTCAAAATAATTCCCTTCGCAAAAAGGCCTCTCCGTGAAAAAGACACAAAAAAGAAGATAAAATAATGCACGATAGTGACAATAATCATACGTACAAAGAGGGTTGAATAGGTTTAGTTGTTATTAAATGCGGTTATAGGACACTTTGTTCATGTATGTTTTCCATTTTCTTACTCTCTTTGGTCCCTCCCACTGAAGACAGATTTTGATTGAAGCCTTGCCAACTTTTATACCTCGGTTTTCACCGTTGCTATAGATCAAAACAGGGCTGACAAATCACCTTTATTCCATTCTATTGTCTTTCTACAACATTGAACTGTTTTCACTTTTAACAATGAAAAATGGCAACCCTAATGGTATCATGGCAAAAACGTTCGTGCGAAACTGCCGTTACAACAATACTTTTTATTTGGCTGCGTAGATGCCCACTCGGCTTTGATTTAGAAAGTTCTCTTCACCTATGCTTGCTCTCCATTTTTCGATCAGTGTTTTTCCATTGAAAGATAAATTGAATTTTGCGTCGTCATGAGAAGGAGAGAGAGAGAGAGAGAGAAAGGAGAATATTGTCAAGATGGAAATCAAAAGTAAGATTGATGTACGAAGGAGAGTTTTCTTCTTTTTCATCGCTCCTCAAACAGGTTTTTATCGTCCGGGTTTCTTGGAAAGAAGGGAAACTTTTGTATATTTGGAAGTTCATAAATTGTATCTTGTGTGTTCAAAGGATGATGTATGAGATTATAGATCACTTGCACTTTTCAATGTACCTCATAAGATAATATTCTTGGGGAAGTGAGATTGTGCAATTTTTTGCACAATAGGTATAGGGCCTTTGATGTATTTCTGATTTTCTTTTTTTCTATAATATATATATTTCAGTCTATGACTACTTTTATCTAATTTTTTCAACAGAGAACCTTGAGAAGCTAAGCTCTGGCCAGGGCTCCTTCTTCGACCCGGCCCTCTTCGGCATCATGGGCGGCCTCGCACTCATGTTCATCGTCATGTGCGTCGTATTGCAACTATTTGCAAAGTAAGAGCTCTTTAAACCAATCAGATTACAGTATTCCTTTACCAAGTACTAACCTCCATTTCAGGGCCCAGTTCCAGGAGAACCGCACCATCTTCAACACCCCGAACCCGCGCCTCATGAACGTCTCCCTCATGAAAGACAGTAAGTCCCACCACCACCACGGGGGCCACCACAGGGGAAGCGGCCAAGGCCACGGCCCCCGACAGCATAGTCTAGATTTGCAGGAGCATCAGATCACGCGGAGGACGGACTCGGAGCCGCTGCAGAACACGTCATCCGGCCCGGGTAGCAGGGGATCGTCCCAGCTGCACCTGGCCGGAGGACACGGCGGGCGGCGTCAGGCGAGTCTGGACCTGCCTGAGACTGAGCCGATGGTCTGCGTGTCTCCCGGTGCGTCGTCGACCCACTCAGGCCACAGTCATCAGCAGCGGCGACTGCAGCGGCGGCGGAAGAGCGACACTGCCATGGCTGTGGCTGTGGCGCGACTCGGGCGGAGCGTGGAGGAGGAGGCTGAGTCAGCGGCTGCCAAGACTGAGGCGCAGCAGGCATAGAGCGAATGATGATGATTGAATCCGGTTGGTGGTCTTTGGTAGCAGAAAATCCTGTCCCCACTATCACTCGCTCACCACCAACACCGAACATATCCCCTTTTTTCAAGCATCTCATTTTGTTCGTTGCACTCGGGGTTCCTTGCTAGGACAAAGAAAGTCTGCTTCGGTTAATTTTTATCGACCGTTAATAGCTTGTTCATTGCATGCATCTACATATATGGAGTACGTTGTTCAAAATCCTTCCTTCCCTGCCATAAGGAAACACCCACGATATTAGGATAAGTCCAATTTTTAACCAACTTCTTGGCTTGGGCTCTAAGATGACATTTCAAGTTCTTAGCCAATAATATCTGTCAATGTTCGCATATATATAAAGCATGATAATATCCATCCACTAATATTGTTCTCCCACAAAATTGGTCCATAACAAAAACTAAATCTATGTGTATATCGATCCGTAAATATAACCAATCATATGTAACACAAACATCAATGTTTATTAGAGTACATGTTTAGCAAGAACTGTGAATATCTTAATTAAAGCTAACTTGTTTTCAGATGTGAAAGATGGTCGCGCCAACAGCTCTACCCCTGAGGATGCCCAGTCATCAACCAGGGCAAAGTCGGGCAAATCGGGCAAATCGGTAAAGAAATCTGCCTCATCCGGGCAAGGCCAAGGCAACAAGGCTGAAGCCGCCGGCGGAGAGGTGCAGCGGAGTCTGATAGAGGTCAATGAGACTGAGGCCTAGCCATAGACTTATATGAATACACTCAACTCAGTGCTTCAGAATGTAATATATATCAAGAGAGGAACTTAACAAGCCAGTGAAAAAGCGCTTTATTCTAGCAATAACCTGAATGTCGTATAGTGAGGAGCCCGCATGGCTATAATGATATATTGACCCCAGTGTCTACAAGATTCAATGAAAAAATAATGTACACAAAACCTTGATTACCATTAAATATTAAAAAGGATGATGATTTGTCTCACACAATTGCAGCAGAAACTTTCCTAAGTGTGTTTAACAGATAAGTGTTGTTATAATTACCGTATTATCGTGTCATGAATGTTGTGATGTTAGCTAAGGTTTGAGTGCATGACAAAAGAAAAGGCTTGGAAAGTGTATGTTGAAAATGAATGTTTAAAATGAACGATGACGTCTTGTTGTTATTAAAATAAATTCTGACGATGATTATAAAAAAAGTTCTTTGCTTATATTTTTATACAAAATAACGCTCGCATGTTGTGGGTTAAACTTGAAACTTCGATTGGTCTATAAAGTTCACACTCAAATGTCCTCAAACGGTTATTCCCGGAAAATGAGATCCGCTTGAGTGTTTTAAAATGCCATTGAATGCCGATTCTACTGCCATACTTCATGAATTTGTATGATTATGACGCCATCGATGCAAAGCAACTTCCAGACAATTTCTGTCAGAACAATATCAAGACGTATCGACGTCAGGTAGCGAAATATGGATTTGAAAGAAGGATCATTCTTCATTCAAAGACGATTAGAGTTCTAAAGGCAGACAAAGAAGCGCATTTGCATAGGAGGAAAAGTACAAGTTACCATGGTAGCGATTTCTAAAGTATTGACAATCCGGTAAAAGTTTTGCCTAGGCCGCATCAATTATGTAGCAAGCATACACACCGAGCTGTGTATGTTTCTTATCCCAGTCGTATTGTGTCAGATGCTACTACTCAGGCCACAGTGGTATCACATTTAGCAATAAAATACCATATTCTTGAATGTGTATCCAATGTGGCCTCTCTATTCTCTCCCCATCCTGAGCAGGAAAATCCAATATATCATCTGCCTATTCAGTAGCTCTCTTTTTGTCTCGTTCTGCTATAGCCGCACGCTTCCAATAATCGCTCATGCAAATTGACGAGGAGAACGGAGGACAACATTACACTAGAAAGTACATGAAATGTGTATTTACACTTTGTTCAAACAGCGGATTCAATTTCAGACGAGGACGAGTCGGAAACGACTTCTTTGCCAAACACGATCCGCTCGTCCATCAAATCTGTGGAGCGCTGATTGGCCGATTTCCGAGAGGATGAGGCTGAGGAGGCCGGCCTGGGAAGGCTCTTGCTCCCACCGCGCATCCTTCCACCAGGAGGGCCAGGGTAGGCCGGGGGTGGCCGGTAACTGGGCGGCTTGGGAGGGCGTGAGCGGGGCAGGGAGTTGACAATGGGCCCGTCATAGGTCATTGGCATCAGAACTCGTCCACTACCACCAGTGTTACAGTCGTACCCAGTGCCTGCGTCTGATATCTGCCTCTGCTGTCCCAGCCGCTCCAGTGATGAGAAGGCTGAAGAGGAAGAGGCAGCTCCGGTGAGGTTGGACAGGTTGGAGAGGTGGGCGAAGGGGTGCAGTACAGACTGGGGGCGAGGGAAGGAAGGCTGTGGTTGTTTTTGATGGTTGG